>MJUU01044112.1:0-13445 GCA_002080025.1 Modiolus philippinarum | reverse complement strand
CAGATTATAACATTTTAGTAAAAGCAATGAAAATATTGAACTGCCAAACTGAAAAAAAATAAATGAATTTGTAAACTATGAGAAATTCTCGCACGAACAAACAAGCCATAATTGTAATAAGAGCATAAATCTCAAGTTAGTCTTTTTTTCATAAAATAATGTTGCTCCCCTTTGGGTCGTTGTCTCTTTGACACATTCCCCGTTTCCCTTCTTTTTTTTTATTTTCATTGTCAATTTGAATGAGTTAAGTTGATCACGTCTTGTATACGAAAAACATCAAACTCTAATTAGCAAGCAATCGGTTGGCGGCTTGTACTATAAAACTTTGCTTTGATCTAATTTAAAAAATCAAGCAATTCAGCCGAACTAATCAAAACACCAATTTATATTATTTTCTTCTGTTAAAAAAAGTCGAAAATTTCTGTCAATGCGGATTTACAGTCATAAGATAATATTCTAATATGACCCTCTTCTTTCGCTTTGGAAACAAAGCTATCTTCTAATTCCAACAATATTTTTTCGCACATGCGTATATTTTTTTTACAAAAGGATATTCGTAATGTACAATCTCACATTTTAATCACTCAATATTTATTTAATTTTATGTAAATAATAGATAATGAATTACCCAAAAATCCAAATCAAATAATGACAATAAAAGAAATTTACAACAGTTACTAAATTTAAGAATCGGACCTGAAATTGACATAACCGTAACCTAGCAACGAATATGTTGTTGTTATGAAATCTTATCGATGTTGCATATCATGCTCTACGATTTAAATATAAGATTTTTTTAATTTTCAACGTTAATAAAATTATAAATATGGGTTTTATTCCTCTTCTTTTCCTTTTTGGCTTCAAAATAACATAACTAAGCAGTAATATAAATCAAAAATACAACCAACTCACACTTATACCCGCTTCGATTTTAAAATATCCGTATTTTATATGTTTTATAACAGATTATTTCTATTAATTCATAAACTTATGAGTCACTTGTATTAATAAACCAACGAATATAGATTTCTGTATGTTCATTTATGTGTGCTTGTATGCATTTTCCCGACATATTTCAATTCTAGTGCAAAACCAAATATTGCTCTCTAAGAGCCGCTTCGAATGTTCAAAACTCTTGTTAAACATATTAGAATCGAAATAGATTATTGCAATTGGAGTCTATGCGAATTAGAACATGGTCAGACCTTATATTTGTCTTCATTTTATACCTCGCTATCGCTCGGTATAAAATACTGACAAATATAAGGTCTGCCAATGTTCTAATTCGCATAGAGCCCGCTTGCAATAATCTATTTCTTAATTTTGAAATGTGTTCATTAGGTTAAAGGACCGGCCTGTAGAACAGAAGAAAACTTTTTTAACGGGACATTGTTTATTTTCTAAATTAAAATTACATAAAATTATAAGAAATACAATAAATGCGTAACACATGAATACTAGGTGTCTGTAAATGAGGAGCAATTGATAGAAAATGAAAGTTTTCTAACTGAAATTTAGAATATATCCATTACTTTTATAATAAGCCGAGTACTCGAGTACAAATATTGTACTCGAGTATTCGGCTTCCAAACGAGTACTCGAGTAGTCGAGTACTCGTTGCCATCCCTACTTGGAAGTGATGAGTTGTATTGTGTAAGCATTTTTCAAGTTTGTCGAACGCCCATTCCTGTTTGCAGATACTTTCACATTTTACTATATTTTTTTTTCAAAATTTTTGTCATAAGACATAAGATTTTTTTAATTATATCAGCTCGGATGATTTGATATTCAGTCTGAAGCTAAAAATGATATGGATTGGTAAAACAGAATCTGAATCCACACTTACCTCAATTTTACTTTTGCTACGGGTTTCAGGATCGAAATAGCGGGGTCCTTCCGACAACGCCAGTTTCGACATGTTCAACGTGGGTTTAACTGACCTACATTTATATGCTTCAATGAGTTAAAGTTTGCGTTTAGGTTCATATCTGAAACCTCCATGTGGCATATCACATCTTTGGTCAGTAGATGTGCCCTGTAGATTGATGCTGCTTCATATGATATTTGGGTCACTCTGACCTACACTTTATGCTTCAATGACTGGTTAAAGTTTGTGTTTAGGTTCATATCTGAGATAGATGTTGCACATCAATCACTGATGGTCAGTTGGTGCGTCTTTGATAGTGAAATAAAAGGGGCAACATACATGCCACAATCTGCTAAGGAACTACACAGGAAAAACACAAATCAGACAAAAGACAAACGTAAACAACGATAGGAACTCGGGACAGCCGGACTTGGTACCGGTGTCATATAGCCATTTTTCCCCCATGCTAGTCTTTCCGGGGGGGGGAAATTCTGGATCGATCCCAATTTTCCCACCGAAAAAACTGGCATGATGCATTTTTTCCCCGAACAAATGTACGGGGGAAAAATTGGATTAGTCCAGTTTTACCACTCAAAGATGACATGAGCCAGTTTTTCCCCCCGACGTCATCGATAATCTTCGCAACGTTCTCTTCGTCGCATTTTTTTTTCGTCTCCTTTAATGAGAAAGCCATTTCGCCTTTATTCTTTTTTTGTAATATTCTTATATGTACAAGTTGCAATTTTTTTAAAAACTATATTTTCAACAAAAATTCTTTGGAAATAATAATTTGTTTTTCCACTTTGTACAGTTACAATTTGTACAAAATTAGCCACAGAATGACCTTGTACACGACTTAAGTCATTTGATGAACTTCGTTTCAATTGATGAATTTATTGAAAACATGTGTCACTTTAGTGTAATATATCAAATATTCACACAAGTTCACTACATATTGTTTAATGAATTTTAGGTATGAAAATTATTATCATAGCAACACAATATATTTTTCAACTCAATGGCTTACAACAAATTCCTGAAAGGTTTGTGTATGCAATTACAAAAACAGGAAAACAGCAAACACCTACAATGGCCAGGAACTACAATCACATGCCACAATCTACAAGCAAACTGCACCAGAAAAACAATAATGAAAACAAGAGACTACACCAAGAAAAAGATCATGTGACAATCGTTATTCCTCATGCTTTGTATTTATTTGTGAAGCTGTGCAGTTATGTGCTCTTACAATTTTTTTCTAGAACAGAAATATTAAAATATCTGCATTTCCATCTTCTATATTAGATATTAACATTTAATTGCACAAAAGGAGCTTCTGCTAATAAGGACTGCATAGTCATTAAGGAAAACTGTTGTAAAAGATTAAAGAAAAAGACTATGAATTGAGGTCAAGGACAAAAGTCAAATGCCAGACTGACATGTACTACCTAAGACTTACTTAATATCACTGACATACATGTACCACTATGGTTATTGAGAAATGGACTTAATCAGAGAAACTTAACGTGTCTGCTAGACTGTAAAATTGAGGTTAAGGACAAAGGTCATATACTATACGCCATGTACTACCCAATACAAACCTATATGTTATGGTATATATCTCATTTTCCCCTTTTTAATGTGTAAAATAAAACGAGTGGGGGTATTTTGATATTCTACAAAAATAAATCATGTGGGTAGATTTTTATATGAACATTTTTGAAATAAAAATTTAACCTCTGTTCATATAATTTTTTAAATAAAGAATAAAAAAACATCAATATTTTGAAAATTTTACAGAAAAGGGCAATAATTTTAAAATGGGTCATCAGATTTTTTTTTCAAAATTGCACGGTGGGTAGGCCTTATCATGCTAATCTTTTATACACGAGCCAGTTTTGTTTATATCTGTAAAGGCTTTTGAGTTATTTGCCGAAAACTTCAATCAGCCTCTCTGTTCTTTTTTAGCAACGACAGCCATGTTGTTTGACCTAGGACAAGGAAATGACAAATTTGAAACTATATACCCCAGTGATTATTCAGTTGAAGTTTTGTTCCATCTGGCCAAGCAGTTTCACGATTCGAAAGTGATCTAACGACGGACGGACGGCCGACGGACACCAAGTGGTGGCAAAAGCCAGGCGAGCTAAAAAGCGGGTCAGACCCGCGGATATTCCTCTGGATCCGCAAATTAGTTGATGTTCAGCAATCACAGAATAAATAGTATGGAGGGTTAGTCCTTAAATATTCTTTTTACAAGACATGCAACAAAACATTTCATAAAGACATATGTACGAATTGTTTTATGAAGCATGGAAATGATCATTTATATTCAAATGAAAGGGGAAATTTTGGCATGGGGGAAACACATATTCCAGTTTTTCCGGGGGAAAAACGGCTCTGATCCAAAATTTCCTAGGGGGAAAAATTGGATCGATCCAGTTTTTCCCCCGGGGGAAAAACTGGCATGGGGGAAAAATGGCAATATAACACCGGCACTAGCAAAAGCCAGCGGTAGGGTGAAACCAGTTTATGGGTACCCAAACCTCTCCTTTATCTGTCCCGTTTCCCTATAGTATAATAAACATACGAATGAAACGCTGCTTCAAATGATAATTGGGTCAGTCGCCCTGACGTACATTTTATGCTTCAATAAATCAGGTTATAGTTTGCGTTTAGATTCATCGAACTGGCTACGATTACCTGGATTTACCTGGAAAAGTAATCCTAATAAAAATAATTATTGTTACCTGAGACAGGAACAGAGACTTATATTTTGGAGAGTCTTGTAGCTTCAGGGGATAATTTAAATACCTTGACATCACTGAGAGTTAATAATTTGAAACTTTAACTGAATTTGGAATTTAATCGGTACAGGCGAGGGATTAGCTGTCGTTTCTGACTGCTCCAATGTCGTTGTATTAAGGTAAAAGCTATGCAATTTCTGTGCAATACCAAATAAATAAACAAATAAAGGATAATGAAAAAAATGTATAAAATCCCTACAAATACATTGTAAGACTAAGCAAATTGAACAACACTACTGTTGTTCTTCATGAGGCCTTCGGCAATAAGGAAACACTCTACATATAGTAAGTTCAGGACAACCCTTAGCACTGGCTCTATCAGAATAGGCCATATCCGTGTTCTGGTATTTTAGATTTACCAGTTATTGCTTGTCCGCCCTACGTCACAATCAGGTCCGCCCCATGTGACCAAGATTCGTGACGTTTTAGGCTCTATGACGTGACGTTTTCTATACTGTGACGTATTAAAAAGTGGTATGGTAAATCCTACTACCAGGACTTGGATATTGTCTTTTCTCTTGCTAGGTGTTGAACGATGCTACAACCATGCCTGTTATAGCCATGAAAGTGGCATTGTCAACGAATTCAACAAATCGGGTAAATTACTATTATAAACACTCATCTGTTGCCCACAAAGGGACCAAAAGACAATACAGCATATTAACACATGGTTCTCATGAAATTTGTTGTAAGAAGCAAAATCAGTTGATGTGGGCATTGTATATACAGAAGATAAGAATAATTGATTTTTTATTTATAGAAAATGAAAAATTTAGATAAGTGCATTTATATTAGAAATTCTTATATGAACAAGTACGATATAAAAGTCAAATGGTATAAAAAGTAATACTACTTGGCCTCAACTTGTTTGACTAGCTGTCAAATGCTCACATCCGAACTTTCTTTGGAAGTAAAATAATTCATATGTATAAAATAAACAAGAGGCTCTTAAGAGCCTGTATCGCTCACCTGGGCCCTATCACAGCGTACCAGCAGATATTGCGGGGGGGGGCATATATGCTTAAGGGGGGAGTTTTTGACAATTTTTGCATGGTTGTCTGGAGAAAATTTAAGTTTGCACATTATTCAAACGCAATAATGTAATAATGCTATTTATCACATATTTAGTAGAAATATGAGCCTTTTTGCGTGTAAAATAATAGCCGGAAAGCAGATCAGGTTATTTGCCCTCATGGCTAATATCGATATTTGCCCTCAAAAATCCATATTGTGCCCTCAAAATTCACTTCCGGTAATCTGTCAATCAAATATTTAAGATAAGTGTATCAGATTTTTACAGTTATGAATGTGAATTTATCCCGTTATTAAAGATTTAATTATTCTAATGTACTTATGTTTGTGTTGCACATTCCAAACGTTCGTGTGACGTCACGTTTTCTTTTTTGCCATTTCGACATCACATATTTTTAATTGCCATTTCGCAGGCTTTTCTTATTTTTTGAAATTTCACTGGAGACAATATCGTCACGGTAGATTATTGTTGTAGAATGGAGATAGCTGTATTTTATTTCAGCTTTGTGGGTGTCAGCCTTCATTTAACGTCAATTCGTTTGTCTAGCTCCATAGTCAAGTTGCTGGGTAGACTTAGTATGCAAATACATCGGAAAACGAAGATCAAGCAAAAACGGAGAGAAAGATACGAAATTCTTAAATCAAAATAGAAATATGACACAGCAATTGACCGATTTAAAACAAATCGAGGCAAACTGACTAAGACAAAAAAAAAAAGACACCACAAAACTAAAACTAATGCACAAGTAGTGTTAACCCCTACAAAAATTTTTTGGTCAGCTCAAGAAAGGTAGTAAACGTCCACAAGGCCTACTATACGGTACAAAGGTCTTCCATGTCTACAGCTGTTTCCTATTGTTGTATCCTGGTGTTTGCATGGTCAGAATGCTTGAGCTTCCTCTATGTGTTCGTTGTTATAACTTGTTTACGTTTCCGTAATTATGTCGTATCCGTCAGTCATGTATTCTGTCTCTTGTAATATTGTAAAAGTTTGAGAAGACAGGTTTTCAATGTACATCCGTGTTTGTTGTTATTAATGCTAGTTCCCCAAACGGCCACACCCGCCGTTGCATGGTGGAGACCCTAAAGAAGTTTATTTACAAGAAAGTGTAACAATTTAGTGACATCGAGTAGTATTTCAAGGCATTTTGACACATTTAATGTGGTCACATGTAGAAAGGGCGACAATCCACAAATTAGTCAATGAGTGACCTGACTCTTACTAAACAGGCCGATTTGAACAGGTTGGACCCTCTTCTGCCCCCTAAAAGGAAGCCAATATTATTGACAGACAGTAAGGGGTTTAATTTACGATCAGAAGTTCGGGTAAACCCAGAAACATTTATTGAGTTTTGGGCAACCAAGTCGTCAACTATTGCGGATGGCCTTCAGTACTTGAAAGACAATTTGAAAACCCGCATTGATGAGTTACACCCCCAAGCAATCACCCTATTCATATGGTTGGGCACATGTGACCTAACGTATAAACCAAATAACCAGCGCTTCATTTATTTGACATCAAAAACAAATTCAAAAGTAAACAGTGTGTGTAGGACACTCAAAGAAATAAACGATTTTACAAAGCAGTTTGGTTCAAAAGTAAAGGTTATTTATCTCCATTTACCAGTTTATTCCATTTATAATTGGAATTATCACAAAGAGTTTGGTCCAGGCGTATGGAAATTCAAAAATGATGACAGACTCCTCCGTCAGCAAATTGATCTGGTGAATAACTATATAAATGACCTGAACAGAATTTTGCATGTACATTCACCACAGTTTTCAATTGATATAAAGAATTCACACAGTCGTCATTTGCCAACCCATTCGTATACAGAGTACGGGTATAGATTTTTCTGTTATAAAGACGGCGTGCACCCTAAACCACTATTAGCAAAACTGTGGCTCATTCGTACATGATTATTGTTATTAGTAAGTAGAACAAACTCAAATTTGTCAGCAGGTAACGGTTTCTTTATTGTTTACTACACATTTAATTGGAAACAATAGTGTTTCCAAGGTAATAAAAGACTGTATGCACAATATTGTTGTTGTTTAAATAGAAACCGATTTNNNNAAAACACTTAAGATCTTTTTGTTGTGATATTGTCACAGATATTTACGTCAACACTGATGAATCGCCGATTTACAAGAGCTTCTAGGTTTCTTCTAACTGATTAAAATATGTATGATTAACAAATGCATTTATTTTATTTTAATACCACTACATGGAAACAATAGAGTTTTCATACTTGATCAAAGTGGTTATTTTCTAGATATCGATAGTAGTGTATATGGTGCGTTTAGACCACTTATTGTTGTGGTACATTATTTATAAAATCGATGAATTCAGATAATGCCACCCCAGAATTTCATACAAGCACTGACATATCCCTGGGCAGCTTAGAGTTTGAAAACTTAAAACTAGACAGCCTTTCATTAGATGACCCAAATTCAATTTTAAGTGACAGTTTTTTGCAGCAAAATTGTATTGGCGACAATGGCGTTGCCGATAGTATATTAAATTTGCCACACAATTCACAATCAGCCAGCGAATCAGTTTTAACTGACCGTTTTTTCCAACGACAAAATAGCGGTGACAATAGTGTTACCGACAATAGCTGCTTTTCATCACAACGTTTGCAATCAATAAGTCCGCCAATTTCAAGTTTAATACAACAGAATTACAACGGTAACAATAGCGTTACCGGTAAAACTCATCCTGAACTATCTGTTTTACGACCCGTCAGCACCACAAATACCTCATCTGCGTTTACACCAAAAACACAAGGTGGTTTACCTAAAAAGCCAAAATTTAAAATAGAAAAATTAATTTCATGTCGTAAATTTTCTGGGTATCCGCAAGACAATGGTCAAAAATTTATGAAAGAATTTGAGTCGTATGCCACTCTAAATGATCTCGATTTCATTTACACCTTCAAGGGCCGGCTTTGACATGGTTTAACACTATAGATACGGAAATCTCTTGGGCCCATCTACGTGCAAGTTTTGTAGATAAATATGTAAACTTTTCCTGGCAACATCCATCAGTTGTCATTGAATCCGAACTTTTTCAAAATTTACGGTTGATGCCTGGTCAAAACATAGAAGATTATTATAGTCAGGTTATAGAAAAGGGTACGATTCTTAAAAAGCCCGATTTTGAAATCATGTCTAAATTTATCCAAGGACTTCCGGACATGTTAGCATTTTATGTAAGGGCTTGCAACCCAGAAAACAGCAATGCAGCTCTTACATTCGCAAAAACCGGTGAAGCCTATAAATATAGGGAAAGTGAACAATCAATGGTTGCTGCTGTACGATCTACCAGTACTAATAGTGAAATTTCGGACCTGCGGCAGCAAATTGAAAACTTGCAATCCACTGTAGCTGGCCTTACTTTAGAAAAACAGTCAAATTCACAAAGCATTAACAAACCACACCATGGGCCAAATGATTCATACGTTTGTTACAAATGTTGTGGCCAAGGACACCTTCAAAGACAATGTAATTGCTTGGGGTCGACTTCCGCAACCACCCAGTGTCAATTATGTAACCAGTATGGTCACATTGCCAGTAGCTGTGCTTTGTATTTTCACGATCAAAACAGAAAGACATCTGTTCTGTGTCAAATATGTTCTAGTCGAGGGCATGTGGCAAGGAATTGCTATTCTCTCCATTCATCCAATAATCAGGGAAACCGTCGCTACCCGGGGGCCACAGGGCACGCTCCCTCGGGAGAAAAGCTAGTGCCAGATTACGAAGCCCATCACCCCAGAGGTCAACCAGTAACAGGACCCAGATTTCAACACCCGAGAGGACAACAGAGACGGCGAAATCCTCATCCGTAATACAGTCACATCTTTGTAATTTTTCAAATAATGAAAGTGATTATTTATCTACAGACAATTGTACTGGCGATAATGCTCCCATACCAGTTGAATATGCAAAACATTTATATTTACCTGTGAAGTTTTATTCTTATACAGTAGCAGCTCTTATAGACACTGGGAGTTCTGTTAATTTAATTTCTAGTGAATTATTTAATTCAATTCCAAATAAATTAAAGACCCCAATCAATACATATACAAGTGAGTCTCTGATATTAGCAAATACTCAGAAAATCAATGTAGTCGGGACTTCGACAATTCAAATGTCTGTAAATAGTGAAAGGCACAAAATTACTGTATATATTTTGACAAATTTATCTAATCCTTTGATATTAGGAACATCATACTTAACGGACCAAAATGTTGTTCTCAATTTTAAGAGTTTGTCAATAGGAACAACTCAAGCAAATGTGAGGAGCATAAATAGAGTGAAAGTGCCACCAAATTCCGAAATGATTATTACAGGGCAACTGCCATCAAATATTTTTCACGGACAACATGGCTTTTGTGGCAATGATAAATATTTGAATAAGCTTGGACTCTTAATATCAAAGTCATTAGTCACAGTATCAAAAAGCAAAACTGTTCCTGTCAAATTGCTTAATCCAGGAAATGAACCTATTTGTATTCAAAAAGGGAAGGTTTTAGCTCACTTTACGGGAATTTCTCCAGATGATGAAATAATGAAATTGCCTAATGAAAGGAAATGTAATTCACAATCGGATATGGTTAATTTTGTTTCACAGCCCACTGATTTAATCAATGGAACTGATACCGAGTTTGAAATTTCTGATAGTGAAAGTCTGAGAATATTTACTGACAATTTTAAATTTGATTCACACTTGTCAGATGATCAAATTGAGGAACTTAAACACGTACTTTTCGACAACGAAGACATCTTTTTGACAAAAGACAACCCTTCTTTAGGCTATACTGACCTGGTTCAGCATCACATCGTTTTGAAACCAGATTTTAAACCAAAAAATCAAAGACCATATAGATTGCCTCCGCAAAAGCGTGAAATTCTTCGTCATCTCCTTGACGAACTCCTTGAACAAGGGATAATAGTACCTCTCAAGTGATCATAATGAGGATGCGCCAATTTCAAGCCCTATTGTCTTGGTAACTAAGCGATCTAAAAAGACATCTGAACATGAACAAATCAACAGAGAAACAAGTTCAAGCCAGTATAGATTTTGTGTTGACTTCCGGTACTTAAATTCTCAAGTTAAGCATTTTTGTCATCCCAGATCTTCAGGAATTAACCGAATCATTTACTCAACGGATACCTAACTATATAACATCTATTGATTTATCTTCTGGATTTTTCCAAATGAATATTGACAGTGAAAGTACCAAGTACACAGCCTTCAATACATGTTATGGGTCTTTCAAATTCTTACGCCTGCCGATGGGACTTTCATCTTCACCGTCATCTTTTCAGTTGCTCATGGACAAAGTCCTCAGAGGTCTCACATTTCATTCTTGCTTATGTTACCTTGATGACGTGCTCGTGTTTTCAGAAACATTTAATGAACACATAGCTGATTTACAGGAGATATTTGCTCGTTTTCGATCTGCGGGATTAAAATTAAACCCTAAAAAGTGTGCTTTTGCACAAGAATCATGTATTTATCTTGGTCACCACATTTAAAAAAAAACGGTATTAAACCGCCTCCAGACCGCATGAAAGCAATACAAGACTATCCATCACCAGCGAACATACAACAACTACGACGTGCATTAGGTTTATTAAACTGGTTTCGGAAGTTTATTCCCAATTTTAGCGCAGAGGCTGAACCTCTGAATAGACTGTTAAAGAAAGGTACAAATTTTGTTTGGTCAGATGAACAGGAAAATGCTTTTGTTAGATTGAAACAAGTTTTGATTCATTCTGAAGTGCTTGCTTTTCCCCGTTTTGACCAAATATTTTACTTGTCAGTTGATACGTCTTCAAAGGGTATTGGTTATATGTTATACCAGAAACATCCAGATGTGAACAACAAATGTACAAATATACGTGTAATTAGATTTGGTTCAAAATCCTTGAACCGTTGGCAAAGTTCTTATGGACCAACAAAGTTGGAATTACTTGGTCTAGTGACAAGTGTTATGGACTGCTCTTCCTATTTACGTGGAAATCATTTCGTGGTAGAGTGTAATCACCAAGCACTCAGGCCGCTATTTCAGAAGCAATTTCGTGGTGCTATTTATGAACGATGGCTTGCACTGTTGCAACAGTTCAATTTCGACATACAATATAAACCAGCTTCCCAAGTTCAAGTAGCGGATGCTTTATCGAGATGTAATATTGAACATACTGAAGGTTTTTCGAGCCCAGATGAACATGACCCGTAATTCCCCTATGTGGAGGAAAATGTAGGTAATATCAATTTACCAGGAGATGTTCCACTTCAAGACATAATAGGAGGCGAAACACACAACATTTGCACAGTGCTATATGAATCTGACCACGAAAATGGCTATTTAGGCGATTCAGAAGATAATGTTGCTCATTCAAGGTTTAAACAGTCAGTTTTGCGACCAGTGGTTAATGATGGAGCCAATTGTGGTTTCAATTTATCAAATGTTGCAATGTACGTGTCTGGAGCTTATTGTAGTTCCACATATGACCATTGTTCAGAGAACTTAATTGATTTCGGAACCACAGAATCAGACCCATTATTGTCGAACAAAGTTTCATTTTTGAATTGCGACACAATAAATAATGATAGTTTAGATGGAGCTAATATTATTTTCAATTTATTCAATAACCAAACTTTTCAACTGACGGATACCCCTTAAAACCAACATGACAGTGACAAATATCTTGGTAATTCGTCTAATACACATCTGCTTGATTGCTAAGTAGACACTTTATCAAAAGTCGACACTTCCATTATTTATGATTGTCATGGAAACAATAGTGTTTCCGGTTTAGAATTCTTGGACCCCTCACCGATTATGACGCCGTATAATGGAAATAATAGTGTTTCCAATAATACAACTGAAAACAATGATTTCGATATCTTAGAGTCACCATTCTACGACCCAACACCGACTATGGCAATTTTGCATGGAAACAATAGTGTTTCCACGAATATTATAAACAAAGTCAACGATTTAGAAATTCTAGAGTCTCCATTCTTCGATCCAACACCGATCATGAACACTTGCAATTGAAACAATAGCGTTTCCATGAATGGCAACAACCAACAAATTGATTTAGCATTTCAATGTAACAATGTGACTCGTAATGACTCAGATTCATGTGTAAGTCCAACAGAAATGCTCAAAACCAGCATTGACTTGTTTAAAACTACCAATTTTAGTCCTGAAAGTGTCAAAGAACTTCAAAGAAATGACAGTGATTTAAAACCGATTATTGACTATCTTGGTGACAATATTCTACCAAAATTGCAAAAGGCAGCAAGAAGACTTATTATTACTACTGCAGAGTATCTGCTCATTGATAGTTTATTGTTCCATACCAGAATTGCTAAATCCAAAAGAACCCAAGGCCACCAAAGTTATCAATTGGTCTTACCGAAAGTCATGATTAAAGAAGTTCTGAAAATATACCACGAATCTCCACTAGCTGCTCACGGTGGTATCCAACATACAATAGATATAATTAGTGAAAATTTCTATTTTTCAAAATTGCCATCTACTGTGACCAACTTTGTAAAATCTTGCCATGAATGCCAATCTAGAAAAATGACAAAAGCGCATACAAAATCAGGTATTATTTCGTATCCAACACCGACTAAACCGTTCCAAGTCTGGCAGATGGATTTGGTAGGACCTCTGCCAATTACCAATAAGGGACATACATACATTTTCACCGCT
>MJUU01044111.1:30627-65909 GCA_002080025.1 Modiolus philippinarum | reverse complement strand
AAGTTACTTGTTGATTGGAGATATTAATAATGTCCGTGCAATACACAAATGAATTGGAAAGTCCGGTTACACCGCTCCATATAAAATTCACATTTTCTGGAACAATCGACAGATGATTAAAATAATAAAGTTATTATCCAAACATTTGAAGAGTTTCTATATATTTTACAAATGATGATTGAATACATACGATCGTGGTTTACCACAAACAGAAATGAGCTCCGTGGAACGCGTCCATGTGATTCCTTGTCTAGGCGTGAAAGGAAGTTTAAATCACTCACGTATAAAAACACAGGTGTATAAACTATGTATGGAACACCGTAGGAGGAATAACGATTGTTGTAGAAATAATCCGCTAAAAAATCAATAGTTGTAGTAAATAAATATGACTGTGTAACTGATGGAAAAAGTTCCATGAAATAAATTAACAGAATAAATGTGCCAGGTTTGGCAGTACATTCCCCGTCTGATTTCAATCCTTTGATATCACATAATAGACATGAATGTTAAAGTTACTAATGAACGGTATAATCCAATAAAGTTTTGTGGAACACATAATCCAAATACAAATACGACTTGACTTCGCCAAATATCACGGGAAATCCCAATCACAAACGGATATTAATATGTCGCAGACAATGAAACAGTTAATTCCATAGTAATCCAACTATATAAAATGAATATATATGTACACAGTTCATAATTGTCCATCTTCTTGGACGGTCATCTTGCTCACGTGAGCACGGAAGTCTTCCGGAAATTCACATTAAACGAAGTGTCACATAAAACAAATAAGTGTCACTATACATATTTACAGTTCTCACATCTGAAGGTCGGATTCACGTCTAACGGGTAACACCACCATATCACACCATTATCCATACCATTCTTCACCATACCATACCATTCCACACCATACCATGCCATTTCCATAAGCTGAAAAGGAAAAGGAGCAGTATGCGTGTCGAAACACACTCAACAACCCGGTTCATTCATCACAGTTGACCAGATGAACCAGCTCTGTGATAGGCCTGGTGAACACTGTGGCCTTCCCTTCGGATATAATCCGTACTTCTACCTTCCTAACATGCTCATCTTTTCCGGGAAAACCCCTAGTGATAATTCCCAGGGGCCAGTTGGTTCGATGCACGGTCTTGTCTGTAAGTAAGACCACATCCCCTTCTTTTGTATCTCTTGTTGTTGATGTCCATTTCTGCCTTGATTGAAGGAGGGGCAGATACTCGTTTCGCCAACGAGCCCAAAACGTCTTCGCCAAGGCTTGAACTCGCCTCCATTCCGCCAAGAGCAGATCTTTCTGGCTGAATTCCCCGAGCTTCTCCGGGGAGAAGACATAATCTACTTTTTGAGTGAGCAATATCGCTGGTGTCAAAATCAGTGGAGCTTCCGGATCGTTTGAAACAGGCAGCAGTGGTCTGGAATTGATGATTGCACTCACTTCGGCCGTGAAGGTTTGTAACACATCGTGTGTCAGGTTCTTGTTGTTGGTGTTTGAGAACATGGAGTCCAGAATTCTTCTGGTAACGCCGATCATTCGTTCCCAGACTCCACCCATATGGGAAGCATGAGGTGGGTTAAATACCCATACGGTGTTCGACTGTTTCAAATAGTGGTTGACTGGTCCCTGCTCAACATTGATGGCTTGGATATGGAGGTCTTTAACTGCTCCAACGAAATTGGTCCCTCTGTCAGACCGAAATATCTTGACTTCACCACGGATTGCGGTGAAACGTCTCAAAGCGTTTATAAATCCAGACGAACTCATCTCTTCAACTAACTCTATATGTACAGCTCTCGTTACAAGGCACGTAAACAGTACGGCCCAGCGTTTGGAGTTCGCCTGTCCACCTCGTGTTCGTCGGGTGACTACGGTCCAAGGACCGAAAACGTCGACACCCACATTGGAAAAGGGAGGTGCTACTTCCAGTCTGTCTTCTGGCAGATCAGCCATTATCTGGGTTTCTGTTTTGGCACGTAGTTTTTTGCAGGTAACACATTTATGGATGTATGAAGATATGTGGCGCTTCCCACTTGTTATCCAAAAGCCTGATGTTCTAACAGCGCCCTCTGTAAAGTGGCGTCCTTGGTGCTCAACCTGCTCATGACAGTGTCGTATTATCAGTGTTGATAAGTGGTGACCTCCAGGAACAATAATTGGTCTTTTCTCCTTCAATTGCAGGTCTGAGTGAACAATGCGCCCACCTACTCTAAGAAGACTGTTATTGTCCAAGAATGGGTTGAGACCCAAAAGCGGGCTTCTTTTTGGGAGTGTCTGTCCCTTCATGAGTTGATCGATCTCTTCGCCAAATACTTCAGTCTGAACACTTATGATTATCACCATCTTTGCTGCTGATTTCTCATCTTGGACATTATCTGCCGCTGTATCTCTCTTACAGTTTCGTATGAAACGGAGCAGATATTAAGCAACAGATCTCAACCTATTCCAGTCTGAGTATTTTTCTAACCATTTGGTTTCCGGTTCTTGGCGAACCAGATCAAGTTCTGTTTTTAGAACGGTGGCCTTCGTTCTTATCTCCCGGTCACTGTCAGGGTCTACCAAATTATGTGTTTCAACTGTCGTGTTCTGATCGTTGCATTTCAATAACTGTCCAGGCCCCAACAACCACTCACATGTGCTGATATCTTGAGCAGGTACAGATCTTGTTGCTGAATCTGCTGGGTTACGTTCACTTGGAACATACTTCCATTGGTCAGGGTCTGAATATTTCCGGATACGTTCCACCCTGTTGGCAACGTATGTATGGAAACGTCTGATCTCGTTGTTGATGTAGCCAAGAACCACTTTACTGTCTGTATGGTAAGTAACAGTGTCAATTGGAACATCTATGTTGTCTAGCACACATTGGGCTATTTCGACCGCTAATACAGCCGCACATAGTTCTAATCTCGGGATTGTATTCCCACTGGTAGGAGCAACTTTTGCCTTTCCAAAAACAAAGCCAACATTAACTTCGTCATCTCCATTGATTGTTCGTAAGTAGGCTACTGCAGCAATTGCCTTTTCGGATGCGTCAGAATATACGTGAAGATCACGCACTCTGGCCTTGCTTAAATGGATTACCATTGGTCGTTTGATCCGGAGAGTTTCCAGAGCTTTCAGACTATCTCTCCATGCTATCCATTCTGATGTTATGTCTTCTGAAACTGGTTCGTCCCAGTCTACGGTTTCCGAAATTAGCTTCCTTAGTATCAATTTTCCCTGGATTATTACGGGAGAGAGAAATCCCAGTGGATCAAAGATGCTATTGACTGTCGATAGTATCCCTCTCCTAGTTACTGGTTTTTCGTCGTCTGACAGAACGAACAGGAAGTTGTCTGTGTTCACATCCCAGTTCAAACCAAGGCTTCGTTGCAGCGGTTTCTCATCTGCGTCAAGATCCAAATCTTTCAGATTAGATGCCAAGTCAGTTGACGGGAAACTTCCCATTACCTCAGGACTGTTAGATGCTACTTTGTGAAGACGTAGGTTCCCGTATTTCTTTAGGGCGTCCTGTGTGTCTTTCATGACCTTGATAGCCTCTTCCGGTGTCGGACATGAGGTCAAACCGTCGTCTACATAAAAGTCCCTGGTAACGAAGTTTGTCACGTGACTTTCGTACTCTTGTTCTGCTGCCTTGGCTGTTTTTCTTAGGCCTAGTGTGGCCACGGCTGGGGATGGACTGTTCCCGAACACTTGTACTCTCATCCTGAACTCAATCAGGTCCTTGTCAGAGTTGTTGTCTTCATGCCAGAAGAAACGAAGATAGTTCCGGTGATCTTCCCACACTATGAAGCAATGGAACATATGTTGTATATCAACAGTTATAGCAATCATTTCTCTCCGAAACCTCATAAGGACACCCAATAAACTATTAGTTAAGTCGGGTCCGGTGAGCATTACATCGTTGAGCGATACACCATCATGCTTTGCTGACGAATCGAAGACGCCTCTGATCTGTTCGGGCTTTTTGGGGTGGTATACCCCGAACAATGGCAAATACCAACGTTCTTCATCTTGATGTAACGGAGGTGCAATCTCCGCATGGTTGTTACTTAGTATCTTATCCATGAACTCAAGGAAATGTTCCTTCTTTGTGGGATTTCTGGCTAACTTGATGTCCAACAATTTTGCTCTTCTGGCTGCTTGTGCCCTGTTATCAGGAAGAGGTTGTTTTGTTGGCTTGAACGGGAGTGGTGCCTCCCAATTCCCAGCAGAGTTCCGTGTGAACTCCCGGTCCATGGTCTTCATAAAAACCTTATCTTCGTGGGACATGGCGATCTTCTCGTCGTCTTTGGTCTGAACGAATATTTCTGGCTCATATCTTGAGATCGGGTCATCTTTAATTTCAAACCCACTCTGGCATGGTCTTAGTATAGAAGCTCTACCCGACCGTTGGAGGTGGGTCCTCATTACTTTCACTTCTCGGGGGATGTGTTGTTTGTCAAGACAGGTTTCGCCAATAATAGCCCATCCTAGTCTCAACTGCTGTGCGTACGGTGCCCTAATTGATCCATAAATGCTCCTTTTGACGTGGTGAGCTTCAATTAAGTCTCGACCGATGAGTAACATGATTTCACAGGCCTCATCAACTGGTAATATGTGACGTCTTAAACTTTCCAAGTGCGGATAAGCATTCACAATTTCCGGCGTCGGGATTTCGTCCCTATTATCTGGGATGTAATTGCATTCAACCAGTTTTGGCAGCTTCATTTCTGTACCTCCACTCATAGATCGTACAACAAATCCATCACCACGCCTTCCATACGTTGTCTGTTTGCCGGAACATGTGGACAATGTGTAGCTTTCCGGTTTATCTGTCACTTCAAGATGTCAAAAAAACTAGGTGAAGCTAGAGAACGATTGCTCTGTTCGTCGATTATGGCATATGTTTTGATGACTTTATCCGGGTTGTCCCGATGGAATACATTCACGGGCAAGATCTTTGCACAAGATTTCCCAGAGTAGTTTGACTTGCATTTTTGGGTACATCTTGAGCTGACTTCTGCATCAAGGTCTTGATTTTCTGATTTACTGCGGGTCTCCCCGCCATGCTGTTTTGGGGATCCTTTAGGTTTATCCGCAGCCTTTTTTGTATCAAGATGCAAGGCTGTGGCGTGATTATCGCTGCCACACTCTCCACATTTAACACGGGAGGTACAATCCCGCTTTAGATGGCTGTCCGAGTCGCAACATTTAAAGCAAACATTGTGTTCTCTCAGGAGCTTTCTTCGTTCTTCAAGAGGCATTGCCTTAAAACCTCTACACTCATTCAATGAATGTTTTGTCTTATGAATGATGCAGCGTTCAAGTGTCGACTGACCACTTTGATTAGCTTGAGATGTCTGTTTGTCTACATTCGTCTTGTGAACAATCACTTTAGCACTGGGTGCGGGGGGTCTCCCCGCCGTCCTCCTTCTTTGATTCGTAGCAGCTGGTTCTAAGTCATAGTTGAAAGCTGGATTGTTTTTAAACTCAGCCATCTCCCTAATGAATGCGGAGAATTCCGTAAAGGGAGTAAACTCCACGTGATGTGTGGCCTGGTACCTTGACGACCTTGTTGACCATTTGACCTGTAACCCATATGGCAATTTGTTTACAATGGGATTTATCCCTGACGTTGAATCAAAATAAGCAAGTTGGTTCTGAAATCGAGGTTTCAATTTGGTGTATTCGATCTCTGTCTGTTTCGGTTCCCTATTCGTTATCTTTGGAAAGCTGTCTAACTTTTTCTTTAATGAATGTTCCACCATCACCGGAGAACCGTACCTGATATCGAGCCTTTTCCTCAGTGTATCCAAGCCTTTTGTGGGGTCTTCGGCCGTCGAGTTACGCAAACTCTGTGCGTCTTCTGTGGACTCCGGTCCAAGGTATTGGACCAGTAAATCTAGTTGTCCCTTCGCTGATATCTGGAGCT
The DNA here is from genome assembly GCA_002080025.1 of Modiolus philippinarum. Taxonomy (NCBI): domain Eukaryota; kingdom Metazoa; phylum Mollusca; class Bivalvia; order Mytilida; family Modiolidae; genus Modiolus; species Modiolus philippinarum. The sequence continues at coordinate 59,976 of MJUU01044111.1, read as the reverse complement.
CGCGGGCAACATACTCGAAATTTGCCCTCCACATATTATAAGACTCTGGCCTTTCGTTGAAGGTTGTCAAACTTTTCAACAGTAGTTCCTTTCGCAGCATGAAGTTTGTCATAGCTGTAACTGAGCTGTCAGGCTGATGGTCGGTTGACTGGCTTGGAAAATTGCACCCTTGTCCAATAGTATTGAAGGTCTGCCCTGGAGTAACCGGTGTAGCTGGTCTAAATTCGGGAGCTTCCCGATTCAACCGTGATTGCACAGGTTGGTAACCGTGATCGTCATGCTGTTGATGCTGTGCATACGGCGTTGAAGTGATGCGTGGATACCCGCGATAGCCATGATGGGTTTCCGTATCTTGTTGTTGGCTAAACTTTACAGTAGTGGTCCTTACAGGAGTTAATCCAATTTGCTGTTGGTCAGTAGCAGTATTCTGAGTTCCTGTTTGAGTAACAGTTGACACGGGATTATTCCCGCTAATTCCATAATTTTCGTCAGTCCCATCATGCTCGGGAGTGTTATGTAAATGGGTATTTACAAAGTCTGCTACTCCTTTTTAGCGGGTCTTCCGTTTCTTCCGGAAGCTCTTGGGATCTTTCGTTCCCGTCGTCGTCTCGCTCATATGCACGGGCCTACGCATCATGCTTGGCAGCTTCCTTGTGCATCTCTAGTATCGTGAGTTCGGCTTCATACTGGGCTTGTCGTTCGGCCTCTTTCCGGATCCTCTCGGCCTCTAGTTTAGCTTCTTGCGCCTTTCTTTCGGCATCTTGTTTAGCTTTCTTGTCAGCCTCTTGTGCCTTCCTTACGGTTTCCTGTTGAACCATCAATGCTTTTTTCTGTTCAAATGCAATCATGGCTTTTGCAGCGTCAGCTTTTGCTCGTGTTCTTCTTGCCAAACTGGAACCCTTGGATCCTTGCGAGTTGGTTTTGCTACGGTTGTATTTTGAACTCGATGATTTGTTGTCTTGGGGTTGGCTTACGCCCCGTAAAGTTGTTATAGCTGACTCAAACATGCGATGTCGAATATCAACTACCGGGGTAGCTACCTCCAGTTCTTGTCTGGCCATGTCTGTCCTCTGGGCGCTCAGGAAGGCAAGATATTCGTCATTCAGTTTTCTATATCTTCCGTATGCTTGAACGATGCTTTGTTCAAGCTCCAGTGCCCTTATCTTCTCTGATGGTGGATAGTGAGTCTCCTGAATCAGGGCGTTGCACCTTGACCAAAGTAACTCTCGGTCTTGAGAGTACTTCTCTTGTCTCTGAACGTAGGCTTCCTCGCCCTTCTCCGTAAGACTGCGTGTCCTAAATGCGGGAAGGCCCACCGTAGTTGGAACATCGTCGTGATTTGTTTCTGGGCTGGTGCCCGATGGGAACGTGTCCTCAAAGGTTGGAGTGTCCCTGGTCCCCTGGGTTGGGGTATCTTTTTTGCCTTATTGTCAGTGGCTGACATGCTTTCACAATTGTTGTGACGTGTAGTACGGGTGCTTCCCGAAGCCTCACTCGCTGGTAGGTTGTGATCTTTTCACTATGCTGCCCCTGGGCGACAGCTAGCTTAACCCCCAATCAAATACTGAAACCAACTGAAAATGTGTAAGTCGGGGCTGGGGCCGGCAGAACAATACACCAGTTCAGTACCAATATTTACTGGAAAATGTACGGTGAAAACTATAAATATAAAATAATACACAAATTTACAATGTAGCAAATTGAGATTGAATTACGGGGTTTAAACGGTAATAAATATATAAATGACATAATTAACAATTAAAGTTCATGTGTAGAATGATATTAGAAATCAAAGTTACTTGTTGATTGGAGATATTAATAATGTCCGTGCAATACACAAATGAATTGGAAAGTCCGGTTACACCGCTCCATATAAAATTCACATTTTCTGGAACAATCGACAGATGATTAAAATAATTAAGTTATTATCCAAACATTTGAAGAGTTTGTATATATTTTACAAATGATGATTGAATACATACGATCGTGGTTTACCACAAACAGAAATGAGCTCCGTGGAACGCGTCCATGTGATTCCTTGTCTAGGCGTGAAAGGAAGTTTAAATCACACACGTATAAAAAACTATGTTGTAGTTGTAGTAAATAAATATGACTGTGTAACTGATGGAAAAAGTTCCATGAAATAAATTAACAGAATAAATGTGCCAGGTTTGGCAGTACATTATTTCGTGCATTGATAATTAGATTTGCGCTTACCTAAGAATGCACTCATTATGAAGTATCGAAAGGTGCTAATGAAAAGATTTTTTTATAGAAATAAGCTTTGTATATATTATTTGTTATATTGATAGCAAGGTATATCTGAACAACCAATTCCTGTTAAAGTAATTAAAGTAAAAGTCCAATCTTCAATAGGGAAAGACCCTATATCAAACGACGATGTTGTATTATATGCCAGAATTCCACGTCAGAACAACTATATAATTCAGCCAGCAATTATTTTACAAGTAAACAACATTTTTAGTTGCCTCTCTTTTCTTTTGCTAAGACGGTTAAATGGGTTCAGACACTACCCCGTTAGTGAATTGCCAAATCCTGACAAGGTCCAAATCACCAAGAATAGGTTGGTCTGCTCAACTACCTTCTGATAGCAACATACATCGCAATCAATAGTAAAGATTTTGCACACAACGTATTATATTATGCTGCTTGTTTCACCAACTATTTATTAAAACATATTAAAGGATGACATGATGAAGTTTTAGCGTCTGAGCACGATGACTCTCGTATTTGATTTATTGATAGATGTTTGTTCGTTCACAAAAAGTGTTCACATAAGCACAGTTACTTGAAAAAAATCTAAGTATCTCCCAGCTACTTAAAAATAGCCACACAACATATACCGACTTCAACAAAAATTGGAAAAAAACCTCTGTGATACAAAAACTATTCAGTTATAGCAAGGTGATGGCATGTCAAACCATGACAGGAAAAAAGATTGATGTAGCATTGCTCGACATCTAGCAATGAATTCCGCTCAAACCGGTGCTAGGGGCCGTCTTGAACTGACTGTGAGGTATGGGCAATGCTAATTGTTGGAGACCTCGTGGTGACTTCAAGATGAAAAACAACAATAAAATCATTGTTTCATTGCTTGATTTTACCATGTATTTGTAGAGATTTTGTCTCATGTGCATTTACTCCATATCCCTTCATCGATTATTTAGTTTTCAGTAGTACGATTTTACTTGAGGAAGGTTTTGTTTCTGCAACAGGTATAAAGGCGGAGATTTGTTTGGTTCCTGCTCTAGATTCAATAATATTAAACGCGAATATTCTGCATGCATTTCGTTATTTTACGTCATGTAGATTATTGAAACAGTTATATGACAAACTGAATATCCTATTCCTTATCAAGTATCAAATTTATCTCATTCTGTATAAAATATACCTCAATCTCTGACAGTGTTTTTTATACTGGCTTCTTGACGATTCCGCTTTTGAGTCTGCAATAGATACCACTTCTGTTCCTTGAAATGCTCCGTAAATTTTTATCAATAGCAGAATGTACTGATTCTGTTAATACTTATTAAACTGTTTCATTCAAGACTTGCTTTACAAATCTGCCCTATCTATGATTCAAAAAACTTGATTCAGATACTGCACAATCATAGTCTTTGTGCCTCTTACTATGAATAAGACGATATCTTATAAGTATAGCTGCTTATGAAACAAAAACAAAGATCGCATAAGGGCCATATTTACCTCAAAATTGTATTTATATATAAATTGTATTTTAGTACGAGGTTAAAATTGCCGCGCTTTTGCAAGGGGTTGCATTCACACTTCCCCAGTCTCGCTTTCATTTGTTTACCATGCGGTGCCCAGTCTCGCTTTCATTTAAGTACCATGCTTAAGTACTTTTGCTAATGGCTGACTGTCTCTAATTTTTCAAGCTTCCACTATCAAATATGGCTGAAGGAGGGGATCCTGCAGAAAAACTCCGCGATGTTATTGAGGGCTTAAGAAGTGGCAAAGTGAACAAAGCTGATTTGGACGATTCGGACGACGAATTTCACGAATCATTTGAGCAAGTCGGAGATGTGGACGCGAAGCCCACAGAAAGTCAAGACACGGACAATGATATATGTGATCTCGAAAAGGAACTAAAAGACCTGAAACTCGAAAAGAAGAAAATTCAGCTTCGCAAAGAGATTGAGAAGGAGAAGGAAAATTTGAAGAACCTGCAAACCTTTTCACATAATCCACAAATTCATGCAGTTACACATGCTGTTGTTTCAGGTGAGCAAAATAACTATATTCAAACTAATGTGGACCAAAAAGCACTTCAAATTCTTTCTTTTATATGGCCAGAGCCTATAGAACAATATCAGACCTTTACGCTCAGTGGCGACGTCGAATTTCGTGTTGGAAAGAAAAAGACATTAGACAAAGTTACGATTGAAGAGTGGGGGTATGCGAACATTAAAATTATGCAAGAGTTATTTAAACAGAAAAGGTTGAAAAACATTAATAGATATTTGAATTATACTGCCGATATATACCGCTTAGCCTCCCGTCACGTGTGGCACTCTGTGTTGCTCTACGACATGGAATATCGCCAGAAACAAGCCGAAGACAATTTTGACTGGGGTACGTACCGGCAAGATTTACGTGACTTCCAATTAGTGACAAAACGTGATAACCCAACGTCTCGGGCTTTTTCTGACGCAACTAAGGGTAAAGGGAGGAATATGGGAACCGGTAAAGATGATCGTCGTAAAGGACCATTTCTTCCAGATTGACGCGAGATTTGTCGCTGTTTCAACTATAATTCTTGTTTTAGATCCGATTGTAAGATGATGCATAATTGTGCTATTTGCTTCTCAAGTGCGCATTCAGCCATAAGTGGTCATTCACAACCAAGTACACAAACAAAAAACCGGGATGTGCCTCAAATTCAGAATTAGTCACGGAGTGTAAGGCGACCTCTGAGACCAATACTTTACATTTCGAGGCTTGGAGTCGCCTTTTACCGCTTGATATTGACAGGGAATTTATATTAGATGGTGTACAAAATGGATTTCAATTATGTGAAAAATTTGGTCCGCATTATCCGGTAAACCGTGAAAATTATTCCTCTGCTTTTAATTCTCGCACAAAAGTTGAAAAACAGATCAAGACGGAAATCGAACTCGGAAATTATGTAAAAATTGATAGCATTCCTACTATTGTTAGTTCTTTGGGCGCAATTCCGAAATCAAATGGAGATATTCGTATAATACATGATGCCAGTCAACCGTTGGGAATTTCTCTTAATTCGTATACTAGTGATACTCATTTGTTCATATATGGATATGCGAGATGCGTTAAAATTGATTAAACCTGGTAGTTTTCTTGCAAAAGTTGATCTTAAAAGTGCATATAGGTCAGTGCGTTGCCGTAAGTCCGATCATGATCTCACAGGTCTCAAGTGGACCTTCTCTGGTGATGAAAAACCTACATACATGTATGATGCAAAGCTGCCTTTCGGTCATTCACGCAGTCCAAAAATTTTTCAAAAATTAAGTAGTGCTGTGTGTTACATAATGAAAAAATTGTATAATGTTACCTGTATTGCATATTTAGACGATTTTTTAATAATTGCTGATTCTGTGTGTGATTGTAGCAGAAGTTTGTCTTTATTAATTAGTACATTAAGAGAATTAGGCTTTAATATTAGTTGGTCCAAGGTAGAAGGGCCATCGCAGCGTATTACTTTTTAGGTATTATTATTGATACCCGTGATTTAACTTTGTCAATGCCATTTGAAAAACAATCCGAGTTTTACACTGTACTTTTATCTTTCCAAAATCGCAAGCGTGCTAGTATAAAACAAATTCAATCACTTTGTGGAAAACTGAACTGGGCATGCCAAATGGTGAAAGGGGAAGAACTTTTTTAAGACGATTGATAGACTCTATTGATTCTGTTAAAAACCGCAATGACAAAGTTTTACTATCTGAGGATTTTCGTTCTGACCTCTTATGGTGGATACATTTTATGGAACAATTTAATGGTACGGTAAAGTTTAAAGACTTAAAGCCAATTACGTCATTACAAACTGATGCCTCCCTTTTAGGAGGCAGTGGCTATTATAACGGAGACTATCTCTACGTAAATTGGGTTATTGATATACCAGTATTCACTAATGAACACATAAACATTAAGAAACTGCTGCTGTTATTTTATCAGTGCTTCGTTGGGGACATTTGTGGACTAACAAAACTGTAATTGTATTCACGGACAATATGACAACGAAATGTATTTTGAACAAAGGATCGTCTAGAAATAAAGTATTGATGAACTTACTTAGAAAACTGTTTTGGTTGTCTGTCCGTTTTAATTTTGAATTGAAAGCCCGTTTCTTGAGTGGAAAGTGTAACATTATAGCAGATGCCGCCTCTAGACTTCATGAGGACGGTCAATTGACAAGACTTATAATATACTTTCAAGCTATAATTTTATTCCGTTTACTGTACATGAACTATTGAGACATGTTTCGTATGATTTTTATATTTCTAGATGGAACAGAAGTATTGGAGGACTTGGAGATTGCCATTTGTCGTTTGAAAGGAAAGGGATGGGCTGACTCCACTACTGGCACATATCGTACGCACTTGAAGACGTACATTCAGTTTTGTGAGGCATATAAACTAATACCTGTACCGTGTGAACAGAAAACTGTTGAGTTGTATATTGCATACTTAGTAGATAAGAAACATTTTGTATATAGTTCCATACGGTCTTATATAAACATTATTTCTATTTTGCATAAAATGCATGATTTACAAGACCCTATTGCAAACTCTTGGAATATTAAGCATTTACTTACTGGTGTGAAACGAGAACTAGGTATTGGTCAATCTTGTAAATCACCAGTTACACCTGAACTTTTGCTACTTATGATGAAAAAACTTGATTTGAACATTTACAATAACATTGTATTTTGGGCTGCTTGCTTAACGGGTTTTTTGGGTTTCCTACGCCCAAACAATTTCTTAGTTAAAGATTCTTTTAAGCCAGACGTCAACTTGCGTAAAATTGACATTTTACCATGTACATGGGGTATGCTTTTACGCCTAAAGGTCATCAAAACTATACAGTTTCGTTCTAAGCCAACAGAAATAGTGTTACCTTTATTGCAAAATCACCCTTTATGTCCTTGTACAGCGTTGTCCAATGTGTTAGCTTTAAAGGGTGACCCTCTTGATCCTCTTTTTGTTTTGTCAGACGGTTCTTGCTTAACATATTGTGTATTTTTAAAAGCCTTTCGTTTCATTTTGCAATCTATGCATTTCGACCATGCTTGTTATGGAGGTCACTCCTACCGTCGAGGTGCCACTCCTACCGTCGAGGTGCTGCTACATGGGGAAGCAAAGTCGGACTCTCGGATGGTGATATAAAGTTGTTGGGCTATTGGTCCAGTGATTGTTTTTCACGTTATGTAGATAGTGATATTGATAAACGGTGAAAGCCATTATGACAGTTAGTTCCCTCTTACCACGTTCTTAGTTACTATTGTCAATACATTGGGTTTGGGACTTTATTATGTTACCTGCTTCATTTATTGGGAACTTGTATGTCATAAGGGGGGTTTTGTTTGCTTGGGGGTACCAAGCGAATAAACTGATGCCACTTGTACTTGTGTTTTTTTTATTGTATACCAAGTAAAGTAAAATTGTATTTATATATAAATTGTATTGTAGTACGAAGTTAAAATTGCCGCGCTTTTGCAAGGGGTTGCATTCATACTTCCCCAGTCTCGCTTTCAATTTTTTACCATGCGGTGCCAAGTCTCGCTTTCATTTAAGTACCATCCTTAAGTACTTTTGCTAATGGCTGACTGCCTCTAATTTTTCAAGCTTCCCACCCACCCTCCCAGTAGCATTAGTGAGGGTGTGAATTACTGCTGTGCATACTTGTATACCTTTATTTTTGTCATTTTTATATGCTTTTAGTTATAATGTGTATTATGGAATTTATTATGTTGCCTGCTTCATTTATTGGGGACTTGTATGTCATAAGGGGGGTTTTGTTTGCTTGGGGGTACCAAGCGAATAAACTGATGTCACTTGTACTTGTGTTTTTTTTTTTATTGTATACCAAGTAAAGTAAATACTTTATTAGCTGAACACTCTGACACTTAAATTAAGTGTTACAAGAGGAAATAAATTATGAACATGAATGGAAATGGCAATACAGTATATATCATGTCATGCCAAGGGGATCTGAACACAATTATGTGTCAAACTGACAACAACCAGTGGGGTTTGTCTTGTTAAAATACCACCGAGTAAACCGTGATTTCAACAACAATCCTTTACCGGTATCTTCACTGGCATAGGGAATTGTAACCCTGGGCTATAGCGAGGATGCATGCCCTCAGATCTAGCTTAAAATTAAAAGTTTGAATAACATCTAATCTAGCTAAACCTCCTTTAGCATCGCCCTTGGATTTCGGTTGGCGAAAAGAAAGCAACGGTCTTGAACAATTTCTTTGTACTGGAATGATGTCATCAGACATTTTACAGGTTGTAAAGGTACATCGATCTGTTTGCAGTCGTCCCTTCACTTGTTACGAGAAAAGCATGATTTGCATCGACTTGTGCCCTTGCTAGGGAAATCACGAAAAATTGTTAGAACAGTTTGATGCAACAAGAGTCAGCTTATATTGACAATTATAGATGTAAATATATGTTAACATTTAGCACGGTCAAATTGTATATAATGCTATATAACAGCTTAAACACGTAGACATGATAGGGTATCTTTGCTCAACGTTGTAAATATACCATAAGCCCCCCTGCCCCATTTATTTTAAAAAAATAAATCAATAAATACTTAAAAGAAAAACATGTCGTCCGACCTTGGTGTGGTTGATAGACTTAGTCCACTACCGGGAAACCAGATTTTCTGTATTTTGTTTGTCCGTTTAGCCTTTTCATTATTTCTGTAGAATGTGTCCATCTTTCATCTTTTTATCTAGTTCGATACATGTCATTTCTTTGCTTGATTTCTTTTCAAAAATTTTGTTCATATAGCATTCTTTGATATTTTAATGCTAAAAATGTATTTCCGTTAAATAATTCACAGAATAATGACGTAAACCGTTGGATTGTTTAAAATACCCATTTACTCACAAAATATGCAAGGAAATGACGTCATCACCCACTGAGTTGAATCTTTTATCATTTTAACATCGGCTCACACTTTCCTCTTGCGAAGTTAAACATTTTTGTCACATTTTACTTCTAATTTTTTTCCCAAAGAGCGATTTATGCCCAAAAGAAGCAAAAACTGAAAAAATGAAATTTGACCTTTGACCCCAGTTTTTGAGAGAATGTACCACATTTCGCTTTTACGACCGGTATAATCTTATAGTATAAGTCATCAGCTTTCTTTTGATATGCAATTTGCCTGCATGTCACATGGGTGCATTAAAATTCAAAATTAGTCGATAAATTTACCCGACTGTATTACATACCTTTTAATAAAGCTAAGCACTTTTCGTTCTTTGTCTTGTCCAGAATTTTTATAAACTTTTTGAATTGATATGTTTTTTCGATAAGCTCCAATATTCGTTTCTTTCTTAACGTTTTGTCTTTCATAGCAATTATACCGTATCTTTCATCAAAAGTTATTATGCCTTCTTTTTCCATTTCATAGGCAATATCAGGTGCATGCTGCATTTCCCCTATAAGCTCTTCTTTACTCATTCTAAAATGTTCATAATACTCTGCCATTCTGCAGTATTTCCTTAAGCCGTAAACTCTTATAAATGGAATACTTTTAACTTTTTGAAATGGTAATTAGAAGTTAATTATATGGAAGATTAAATTAATTGACATTAATGACATGAATGTATAGGTAAATTTTCTTCTTTTTTCTCAGTTCCATTTCATTTAAATTATAAAAGCAGTCGATAGATTTTAAGTAAAAATCATCTAAATAAATTTTGAAATTTTAGTCTTTATGCATTTGTTTAATAAATACTTTTTTTCAAATGTAAAACAGTTCATAAAGATATGGTTGACATAAAAGAAATTTGTCAACTTAAATTCATTAATTCATAAATTCACTAAATACAAAAAATTCAGAGACTTATTTAAATGTCTGAAGGACACATCAACATTTTACAGTGTGACTTTAATAATTTGTATAGATACTTACTATAATAAAACTTCAAAGCTTAAAAGGTCAAATGAGGTAAAATTCCTTTAAGAATGATTTTATAATTAAATATGTAACACAAATTGGTACTAGACTGTGTAGCTATAGATTTAAGAAATCAGTATGAAATAATCCGCTACATGTCGAGACATTTAGCTCTTGAAAAAACACTTTATTCAATCTATAAAGATATTTTCTGTGTAGTTTAAAATGTTTCATTAACGTAGATTATGATTCACGTAAGAAGGAATAAAAGTAGTATAGCAAAAACGACTTAGGGATCTTGAATAAAAAGTACCAGTATAAGAATTAAAGTGGTTACAAATAAACTTCGAAGGCCAGCAAACATTTATCAGCATAATGTTACGTCACTTTTTAGGAACACTGGCCTTAATATAGTGTAAACTAGTATGAAACTGACCAGACGCGACAACAGGAAAAACATTTAATGTGTGTACTCATCAGTGTTAATTAAGGGTTGCCACTTCCTCCATATGTGAGAGATTCGGGACACTTTGTCATACTCAACTAAATACTTTCCATACCCAGCCTTGTTTCATGGCCATTGTAAGTGTTACCTTAAGTTCACTTTATGTGGCGAAATGTAGCACTTATGTCAAGTAGCGTATTGAAGCTATGACCCTACTTTAAAGTCTAATAGGAAAATTTCTATTGCCTCATCTGTTATAGTATTTTTAATCAAAATTTTGACTATTTCACGGAAAAGGGGCAATAACTCTAAATTTGGTCATTATATTTTCTTCAAAATTGCAGGATGATCTTGTCATGCTGATCATTTTATCCATCGTCAAATTTTTGATATATGCAACAGTTTTTGAGTTATTTCCCCAAAACAGCAATATATCCGCAAGTTCTGTTTTTCGAAACAGCTGCCATGTTGTTTGGTTTACAGACTCTTCGGATACAATTTTTAAACTACATACCTTGATGGTGATCCAGTTAAGCTTGATTTAAATTGGTCAAGTAGTTTCAGAGAAGAAGATTATTTAATACAAATTTACGGCGGACGGACGAGAGACACCAAGTGACGGCAAAAGCTCACCCTGGCTATAGCCAGCTGAGCTAAAATACAAATCATGTTTAACAACAGAAGTCTTCGCCAGATACATGTCATGTCATGTTTTAATCTAATATGATGAAGGTTCAGCCTTGAATGCCAGCGAAGAATCTCCAGACTTTTACCCGGCTCTACTATCCATGCTAGTATAGTGAAACTGGACATTTGACGAAAAGCGTGATGATTTAACTTTCCTATAGTGAACTTTCTGTTTTGAGCAGTGATTTTTCAACATGTCCGCGTCTTATACTCGATCATTCGCTATTGTATTTGTATCTCCTGTAATTTAATTGTACAACGATTTTTTCAATAGACAACGAGACGAAATTACCCTTTCAAAATATGTCGTTTCACGGTTATTGCATGATTTGACAGATCATTACAATGTCTCGAGTTGACCCAACTGACGAACATTTTGTCATTTTTTGGCACTGTAGCCGATCAGTAAAATCTGTAAAATCATGGCTAGGATCGTAAAATGTCTGTCTATACATAAAACCAATGTGACTTTTAGCTTTGATATATGATGTGTTAATGTTTTGGCTATAGCGGCTCTGTAGGCTGCATGTGTCCTGGGGTAAAAGATAAATCAAGTGCCAATATTTGGTTAGATTTGGTTCACTGAAGTAAAGTAAGCCTTTATACTGACATATGTTCCTGCAACTCTGGGATTTGAGTGCATGCATGTTCCTTCAAACATAAGAGAGAACCCACAATTACTTCTAGTGATATGATGCAAAGTACAATGATCAAATGTTGTATACAGATGCGTGAAAGGTTGTTCCTTGAGAAATATTCTTATCATCAGTAGTTTTCCTATTGTCACCATTTTCAGCAAGCGGCACACTTAAACATCTTCCAGTAAATAATATTCTATATTTTAAAACTTATATGTATTTAAAAAGTCAGTCATAATCACATAATCTGTCACTGAGAATGCTACTCTTTGACAAGCTCCTTTAAATAATTTATTAAAATATACAAGAGATGAAGTTAAAGAAAACGAAACTTGTTTTGTTGACTGAACAATTTAGAAATGGTTGCTGCATAGAAAGACCATACATGTAAGTGCGTTAATTAATTTCACCTAAGGTAGGTCAAGGTACATAACAATTCTGTTTTCACGAATATTCTGTACGTGTTTCATTTGTATCATTATTCCTTTTAAGTTTGAAAGAATTTGTGTGAGTTATCAATATCCACGACACATAGTCTATCAATCGTGTCAAAAGGTCGCTTTGGCATACGAACGCACCAGGCAATATGGGACTTTTGAATCATGGTCATTCCGGAAGCAATTCTATTTTTATACATAAAAAAATCAATACATCAATACATTGAGAGGGAATCACTAATTAAGGAACACTGTTGAGCTCAGAGTGATTTATATATTTCATCAATTTGTAGCGCTTCGGGTTATTTTTTTCGTCAATTAAAATTTAGTTTAGAAATTGTCATATGAAAATATATGAAAAATTATAAATGTACATCAATTTCATAACTAGTTTGTTTTTATGTGGTATATATTTATTTCAATAGGTTGAGAAATCCAGATTTCATTCTAACTGGTATCCGAGGCGATCGTTTCCGTCTTCAATTACACGAGAGTTCTTACCTCGAAAGTCCCGTATTGATGATGTAGAAAACGATTGACTTATCATTAACATTTGCGGATCCAAGGGGTTTCCGGGGTTGGAACCCCCCATTTTTATACAATCATGTTTTTTTTGTAATAAATATCCTGATGTTAAAGTAAGAAATCTCACAAAAAATTTTCGCGCTTCGCTCCGCAGAACTTTTCTTTCACTCCTCCTTTTTAAAATTGTAAGGATCCGAGCCTGATTTATTTGAAAACTTTAAAGGGTACCCATCCCAAACCTATTTATCAATTTGGTGTGAATAGTATTAAACCTTCTCCAAGCTTTCTCAACTTGTATTACTTTCAAGTTTTGATAATTTCAATCAAAGGGGTTTGTCAAAATTTTCAATGATCAAAGGACAAAAATAAAAATCAAAGCGATTTTGAGCAAATTTGAAAAAAAGCTCTTCCAAGACTTGACAGTTCAACTAAAGTCCCATAATACACTCTAAAATTTACAGGAAAATATCAAATTTATATCCAGTCTTATTATATCACATATGTTTACTGTGACCAGTCCATGCTACGCCTGAGCGCATTGCAATCTCAACTTTGATTTACGTAGTTGTCGGTCCTTGAACTGAAGTTTTACAATTTCCTGTATATCGTGTAGCAGACGCTGAGTGTCTTCATTTGAGGATTGTCAATTTTCACAATTACTTGAGCATTATATTATTGGAAAGCATAATGCCATTTCATTTTATAAGTTTTCAGTCGAAATATAGCCAGTATAACAAAAGACCAGTGTTCAAATAAAGGAAAAAGGGAAATATAATCTCATCTTCAAGGTAAGACATTTTCTCATTCATTCGTAATTTCATTTTCAGTAAAATTCATTGGAGGTAATGAAAAGATCACTATGAGAACATTGGAGTGTACTCGGTATCCTCACGTATATTGTAGTCCTGTTCGGAACGACCGCGGACTGAGTTTGCACTCTGTTACGAGGGGTAAAGTGCCAAAAAAGACCATTTTGCTTTCATTTCGTTCACTTCTTAAAAATAACTGTGCATGGTCAATGAGGGATTTCTCGTTCAACAAAAGTAATTTATCCGGGCTCATGAAAAGTGTCTGGTCGATGATCAGAAGTCAAAAGGAGTTAAAACTTGAAAGGTTTTACGACAACATTAATCATTAATTAACAGAAATGGAGGAATTTTAGAATCCAGAATATTTTGAACTAATTAATATGTTAACATGTTTCTAAACCACAACAACAATACTAAATAGCAAAAAAAAATTATAGACTGCTGGATGGGAATTTCGCAGTTCGTCGTCAATGTCACCATGGCAGCACGAACTAGCTTCCGGTTGAACGTGGAATGCAAGAAGACTCGACTGGGCGAGACATATGATTTAATTTATCGGAGAAATTATTTGCAATAAATTTTTGTTAATTGATTAACAAAAAGAATAAAAATTGACAACTCTTCAAAAAATGCATAAGCAAACTGATTCTCGTTATTTTGACAAATAAAATCAATGGCGAACTAGCGTTTGTATCAAAGAGTTTACTGGCTGTTAATTTCTATCGTCCTAATAATTATTCCAAAAGAATATAGTTGATAGGATGATTGACTGTCCGTAAGTGAACTCTGTACTGGCATTGATATATACTTTTTACATGCTACCGATTAATGTTGCCGTAAAACCTGCCATGCTGGTTACATAACAAAAACACCAACAATGACTGAAATTTTGAATCATCGACCACAATCCACCAGAGAACGCCACAACGAAATCACATTTGAAGGACTAGACAGTTGGACTTGAACCGACACTAGAGCAATTTGGTTGGTCTTTTGTTTGTAGCTGCATTCACTCGCTATTTTTCCCCATTTCAAATACAGGACTCTGTTGATTGAAACCTTGACTACAAAAATCGTTTCCATCAAACAATTAACTTCGTAATTAATGAAGTCGATTGATTTCATAACACTGCAGACGAGTGTAAAAATAGAAAAAAATAAAACCCCTGGAAGATGTTACTGCATAACTTGCACTAAAATAAAAAATTATATTTTATACGTAGGGGATCAGAAGCTATACTGGATGTCTGCATTATTAAAATCCTTATGCTTCCTTAAGTTTTATTACCGTTTATTCCATATATCAATTTGAACCAAACTTGGTCACAATAGTCCCTAGATGGTCCCATTTAAATTTTGTGATTTTTATGATCGCACATCATCCAAGATGACCCCAGCAGGGAACATAGTTTAACATAGCGACCATATAGGGAATGCATTCAAAGCTTCTTTCGTCTAAAACCACTAAGCCAATACAGGAACAAAACCTGTTACATTTGTCCTTGGCTGGTCCCCTTTAAAGTTTGTAATTTTTATGTTTATACCTCATCCAAGAATGAAACTGTAACATCTGGTGAACCGATTTATAGTATGAGAGGGTGGTCTTTTGGTGACAATAAATAAAACCAGTCACCAGGTGAGCGATACAGACTCATGTGAGCCTCTACTCTTGCTTCGGTATTCTTTACAGATGTATAAGACAGCTATAGAACGCAGATATAAAACAAGATCAAGATAAAGGCACTCACAGTGTGAAGTCTTATAAAGTCGAACGATAGCAAGACCAGGTGCTCCGGAAAGGTAAACTAATTAAAAATTAAAAATGAAAGGATATGAAATAAATACACGTGAGACAAAGTCTCTGCCAATACTAGTAAATGGTAATAAAATGAAACAACATTGTTATGGTTGTTCTTTATCTTTGAGTAACCACGAGTTCTACTTCAACAATGAGCTTTGGTCAAAACTCCTAGTAGTTAAGGACGGCGTCTGGCATCGGTATGAACGGATTTTTTTAATTTTTGAACAATGTCACACCAATGTCTCATTTATCCCATGGATGCGAGATAGTAAACAAACATAAAATTTACTGGAAAGCATTCTCTTCTCACAATCACTGTCATCCGTTGCCCGACAAAAAAGACAAGTGTCCTTAGCTAGTGGACAGTAACAACATGTAGACAAACACAGCGTGCTTATCAAGTTGATTGTAAGAAAAATTGGCATTATGAACAGGTAAACAGGTAAACATACCGCTTAAGTGCACGCTAGGGGCCTTCTTGATCTCGCTTGAGGGGGTGAATATTGTTCACCTCTAGTTGAAGACCTTCAGGCGACATCAAGATGTAGACAGGAGTAAAAGCCCTGTCCTTGATAAACTGGAGTTTTCTATGTATCGTGTGCGTTTTTGTCACATGTACATTCACTCCATATCCTTTCATTTTTCCTAGTCAGAATAAGATTTGGAAATTATAAAAAATATTAAAATGCCAAAATTTAATAGTATGAAAGTGTAGCCATATGAGATGTTCTCTAAAGAACAACTGGCATATATAAAAAGCAAACATCTCTCGCACATGGAGAGACCCGTCACACTGTAGGTGGTTTAAATCTAGGACAAAGTCAAATTCGGTATTGTCAAATCTGGAAGACGTGAATCTAGCTGATAATATCCGCTTTTATTTGGGACACCAACAATGATATTATGGTGACGGCCATTCTTAAGTAATAAAAGTAACATAGGGTTAGACAAATAGTATTGGAAAAGCGACTTTGCATTGCTTGATTTTTGTAGCTTCCTCTTACAGAGTTATACCTATTGTGCTGTAACAACACATGTAACATGTGCGTTGCACAGCAAAAAAGACCGCTCAGGTATGATTTCCACTGAAGAGAAACAAAGGTCATACTAGTATGCAGAAAAAAAATTACAGTAACTTTGGTATTTCGTTTTTTTACATCCAGATTTTGTAAAATCATATTTCGATAATCTTGTGATGCCTAATTTTAGGTTTATAATATTCTGTTTCTTGCAAAGTACATTATATGGTAACAAGATAAATGTAACAAAGGGGGATAGCAGAAAACATCTACAGTGAATGAAAATTACAGTCACATGCCACAATCTACCGGGGAACTACACAAGAAAAACACTAACAAGACAAAGAACAAACTTAAACAACGATAGGAACTCGGGAGAGCCGGACTTTTCACTAGCAAAAGCCAGCGGTGGGGTAATTATAGTATTTCGATTGACCGTCGTGAATATCAATAAAAATGTCAAGAGTGCCGAACAACGCAGAAGGATTTAACGAGTTGCGGAACTAGTTTAATCCACTGCGTTGATCGACACGAGTGACATTTTTATTGATATACATGATGGTCGATTAGTTATGCTTTTTATTGTATGGATTTTCTAGTCAAAAACCGAGGTTTAGATGCGGATAATTTTTTTCATTTCAATACGCCAGTTGTTTACTTGACGATTACATTGAAGAGATATTGTGACGTCGCTTCATTAAGACGTAATCCGGTGACTAGAAATCCTTTATTTTCACCGGTGACAATATGAGATTTATTTAACTCAGAAAACTATATCTTTCATCGTTATCTATATAATAAAACCGGTTTATGCGTACCTAAACCTCATCTTTATCGGTCCCGTTTCCCTATAGTATAATAAACATACGAATAGAACACAATATAGGTAGACTACTAACTCCATGACCACAATCTTGAAAGGAGAGAAAATGACAATACGTAATTTTGAAAGATGGGTCAAGGGGTGCTGGCCGCTAAAGTGCTGGCTAGCTCAAGGAGCCTAGTCTGCTGGTAAAAGACTGTGAGGCACTAAGGAAGAAAAATCAAACTCAAAACTTCTAGAAGGGTTTGGTCAAGAATCATCAATATATTTCAGTAGACATCGGTAGTATCAGTGAGAGGCCAGTATGTGTGTAAAATTTTCAGGTCACAAGATCTCGCAGCTAATTTTACGGATGCAAGCAGAGTATCTTGTCGATATATCCTATTACGTGAAGAATGTAGGTTACGTCCCAGCTTTTTGGATCTTTCATCAGTTTCTGGCATTTTTAACAACATTTCTTAAAAACGAGGATTATATATTCAGATAATACATGTTCTTATCTATAATAAACTTCTTACAAGTATTCAACAACTTATGAAATCTGTAACCCAGTTGTAAAAGTTTGGCTGTGATAGTAAGGTTACGTTCATTAAAATCGTCAAGAGAAGAACAAACGCGTGCGAATCGTACTAGTTGGGAAATATACACCCGTATGATGGCGCTAGAGGAATGTCGCCGTCAAGGAAAGGGAAATTGGTAATAGTGAAATCAAAATCATCTCTTTTATCATATATTTTAGTTTTTATTTTACCAGAGTCAATAATGATATTTAGATCCAGAAAAGGACAGTATTTTGAGTCATTGTTAGCTTTATTTAATTTCAGATCTTCTGGGAAAATGATGTCTTCATAATCTAAAAATTTGTGATTGCCAATGGTAAGGATATCGTCAATATACCTGCTGTTATCATTGAAAATAGAAATATGTTTATCACTGTCTGGTATGGGTCCGTTTTGAAGTTTTTTTCATGAAGACTCGTTCGTAACAGAACAGAAAAAGATCTGCTATGAGAGGTGCGCAATTTGTACCCATGGGAATACCTATGACCTGTTGATAAATAGTGCTGCAAAAACGAACAAAAATGTTGTCTAGCAAAATTTAGTGCATTAATTATATCATCACATGTCTAGGAACAATGATTATTGTAGGTAATATTAGAGAAGAATCCTTGTTTTTGCTAGAACAAATGAACTGCAAAATTTAAAATATCATGTAATGAGTTGTCCCAATTTGGCTTTAATCAAATGCGATTTCCATTTCTTGGTTTACCATGTATTTGTAGAGACTTTGTCTCATGTACATTTAATTAATATCATTTCATTGCTTATTTATCAGTAGTAAATATTATCTGAAATAAAATGTAATTTAGATTAATGTAACATTTTAAAAAGATAAAAGTATAAGCTATCGCAAGGTCACAAATTTATCCTTTAAAAGTAGTAGATGTTTTAAGAAATAAAATAAAAATGTTAATCAATTAATATAAAATTGTAAAATAATAAAATTATTATTCACAAGATCACAAATTCATGCTTTGAAAGCACAAAATGTTATTGAAATAAAATCTTATTAGACCAAATATTAATAAGTTGCGCTTTCAATTAACTAAAATTTGATCAAGATTCTCAAAAAAAAAATACATTTAGACAAGCCGTTTAATTTTTATTAGCTTTAATCTAAACTAAAGACAATTCTGACACATCCAGTTCAGCTTCGTATTTCAATCTTTTGTTAAACATTGACCATTGACGAAGATGAACGTTTCAAATCATAGCTATATGACAAACGTGATGATTTAAACTTCCCAAGTGCAAACTTCCCTTGCTTCTCAGCAATATACTTGCTTCTCAAGCAATATACCTACTTCTAAAGCAATATGCCTACTTTTTTGTAATTTTTTACTTTTTAAGCTTGTGGTTAATATATATAGTACAGGGCATATTGGAATCCAGGAGGATCTGGAATCCTCCTAGGGCAAATTGGAATTCTGATTTCTCCTAGGACAAATTGGAATTCTGATTTGCCCTGGTTTTAATCCAGTGTAAATTGGAATTCCAATTTCTACTAGGACAAATTGAGATATCCAGATTTGCCCTAGGAAGATTCTGGATCCTACTGACTTATCATTTAAAAATGTAATATAGTTAATGAACAACATCTAAATATAAGATATAAGTAGATTTCTAAAAGTTAAGTAATACTTTTAACTAGGGTGACACTGTAGGTATCAAAATCCATAAAGTTGATCGGTCAACATCCTTTGGTGCAAAATCTTTGAAATCAAAGAAGTAACAAATCTAAACCCATTTATAGAATCTTTTCCAAAGAGGGTCGTGAAAAATTATTTTACAGAAGACAATCTTAATGCTTTAAAGTCTGCATGGTTTTCAGGTCTGAATGATGTAGTCCCTACTGCACTGTCTTAGATCAAGCATGTAAAGAAATCCCCCAATCAATCAAGACTGTCAGTTTATGTTTATGTGCATTTGCAACAGTAAATGTAATACTTTCAGGACTGCGTTGTACAAACGAAAAAGTTAATTGACGTTTAAATTTCAAGTGTAAATTAATTTAATTGAATTTTCTAAAGATTTCATCTACAATTATAAGTTAGACATTAATCAACTTTAATTCACGTTTGTGCAACCCAGTCCAGGCGGCAGGTGTTAATTTCGGAAAGCTAAAATCACTTGTTCCTCACAGTCCGATATCCAGTGGCATTTAAACAAAAGAATGTGAGTTCTCGTTTAGAAAAGATAAAAAAGTCGATTACATTGTTTAGGTCTGTTGTTAGGTGCTTTAAAAGTTACTTATGATAAGAAATATTCTACTTTTTCATGTGCATGTGACAGACTTCTTTATATACAAATGACAAACAGTTTTTGATTGAAGGTACTGTGTATATTTTAGAAGAAAAATGATATTTTCGATAATTTCCTCTTATATAGACTTGTGGATCGTATCGTTTCTAAATACAAAATATACCGAAGTTGCATAAAAACAGTAAATTTCGTTATGCTGTACACGTGTTTCAAGGAGTAACCTCTCATCAGCAGCATTAAAATCAAATAATACGGAAAGCCATAATCTAAAAGTAGTCTAAATAGAAGTAATCATTTCCAAAAATATCGAAACCAGTACCAAGGACATCTACCGAGTGCAATACACGGAATGAAGCCTCAGTATTTTTAAGTGGTTAGAATTTTAATAAAAACAGCAAACCCTGACACTGACAAGAAAAAATATGCATTTTCTTTAAATAATAATCTTTTCATGTGCCGATTTTCGTCAGGGTACATGCAGCGGTTCAGATACAATAAATTGAAAAAAAGACGATATTTCGCTGTTTTACTTTCCATTTTTGTTAACAAAATCGATCACTACTCACTTATACACGTGGTTTCTTTCAATAAAGACACGCCTCTTTTTCCTGATCGATACGTAGACTTGACCATTGAACCAATGAAATCTTGTGATGAAGATTACCTTTGAAATCATGGGTATAAAAGGTAAATGGCGCTGTTTCAGGACAACATAATTTTCTTAGCACCAACGAATGACCTTTTGGATGACATTGTTTCTTACGCAGTAATTGTCAATAAATTGATCTATTAATGATGCATGTTAAAAAATCTATCTGTACATACACTTTTGTCAGGGTACATGCATTTTAACACCAGATAGCAATTGATTTTGACAAGTCTGTCAATTGAATATTTTTTTTTCACGACAGTTTATTATTTAAGAAATTCTCGTATCAATCCTTCTTGTGGACAAGTTTAATCATTTTTCCGTACAGAGCAAAGGTCTGGTAATTGAATGACGTTTGAACTAAATATTGTATTCGTCTGTTTCTTTTTTTAATCTTAGCATTTTGTCGATTGTTTACTTTCGTCGCCATGCTCTTATTTTGATCAGAAATTGTTATAATCACAGAAGAGTTTTTCTAGAAGGGAGATAATTTTATACCATTAGATTTCCCGCTGCTCAAAATGTCACAAGAACAATTTGAAGAAGTGTTGCAATAAATGGGTTTGAGTAAAAGAAAAAAATGTAAAAATGTTGTACTTGTAACTGTTTTAAACTGCTAAAATATACTGATTTAGTTTTTAAATCAATAAATATAAGATTTTATTGTTCGTTTATTTTGATTTAGCTAATAAAAGAATCTTAACTGGTTTAAAATAACAGTAGGATCCAGAATCCTCCTAACAACAATATCTAGTATGATTCTGGATCGTCTTAGAAAATCAGTAGGATCCAGAATCCTCCCAGGGCAAATCTGGATATCTCAATTTGTCCTAGTAGAAATTGGAATTCTAATTTACACTGGATTAAAACCAGGGCAAATCAGAATTCCAATTTGTCCTAGGAGAAATCAGAATTCCAATTTGCCCTAGGAGGATTCCGGATCCTCCCGAATTCCAATTTGCCCTGTAACGTATATATTATGTAATTTTAAACCATTGTTGTGACGTCATACTGTGGATTCTTTTTAAAGAACCCACGGCTTCCCCTCTATTGTTTTCTCAATTTAAAGTTTAAAAAGTCCCGAAGGAAATGTATCTTTACTACGGGGTGGTAAAGGGGGGTCCCAAGCACGAAAGAACGTGCTTAAAAATTGCCAAAAACGAAACACTAGTGATAAAAACCACCAATCACGTAACACTCAAAATTGCAGCTCGTGTTTGCCGATAACATGAGAAATCATTATCATTTATGGTCAGTTATGCATCTCATCAGAAGTATTTTACCTAAAAATCTCTTAAAATCTATGAAATTTTGCTTATTTTGCTCTGATATTTTCCGGTACTGTAAACAATATTGTTATTGTACCAAGTCCCGATTTTTTAAAGGAAAATTAACACGCACGAAATATAAAATGTCCAAAACGAAAAACGAGTTCGAAAAATGGACAAAAACGAGGCACGTGAGATAATGTCAACACGAGGAATAAAAACAAAAAAACACGAAAACACGAATTTTTAAAACGTAAAAAACGTTGCACGAAAATAACCCTTTACCACCTACTACATTTCACTGCGATGTAACTGTCTAGGCACGGACCTTTTTTATTTTCCTGGGGGGTGGGGGTAGTGATGGGATTAAGTTGCTAAAGTTTTGGACCGCATGCAAGGAAAATTTATGGTTTGGTGAACAATTTTTTTTCTAATATACAGCACGAGGGTTAGATTATTTTCTTACCCAGAGTTGCTGGTGTCAGAGATTTTTTAGCAAAGACTGGGGTCAGAAATCCCAGCCCCAACCCCTGAAATAAAATGGTCCGTCCTTTACTGGGTAGGTTATACCAACTATAGTAAATGTTGTAGCAGCTGATAACATCGTAATTTCTATAATACTTTTTAGTATATATCTGATAAATACGCGGAAATGTTTTATTCGATCTTTTCTTTTTAAAAATACACATTCAGTGGCGGATTTATGGGGCCCGGTCCCCTCTTAGGTTAGAAAATATCTAAAATTCCTAGGGGTTTTTAAGAAAAATTGGGTTCCGCCCCCCCCCNCCCTTTTGGAAAAAAAAAATTATGAGTCTGGCCCTCTTAGCAGAAAGTCTGGATCCGCCACTGACATTAGTAACTTGTTCGAGTAATAGAGAAAAACCCGTATTTGCGTTTAATTACACTATATTCCGACTTTTTTCGGGTTTACTTAATTAAGTTCCATATTAAGCAAATAACAAACCTGCTTTAACAGGGGCGAACCCAGAGTGCTGCTCTTGAGTGTCGGGAGAGGGTTACAACAACAAAAAATCGATTTTATAACCATTTACGAGTTCGATCCTGTTATCAGTGTTACTTCAAAATATGTACAAAATATACAAAATTATGCATCAAATTGTGGTGAAAAGCACAGTCAGATAACTGGCTTACCAGCGGTGCTGCATGGTATTTCTTCCAGAATATTTGGTAGATGGAACATTAAATAAAATGTCCGGTTTGAACACATTTTTCATTTTTTTCATTGATTCATATTATTCTGTGCCACTGATTTGCTTAATAAGAAAAAAGTACTATGAAATATCATTAACCGGGGTAAAAACACGGGATCCCCTGCTCTAAGAGAGCCCGGAGCCAATGTAAGTGCAGTCTAGATTCCTATGAGTGGAGCTGGATCCCTAGTGTTGGAGCCCGGAGGTCTTGTGTTAGACCCCGGAGCCCGGAACCCTGTGCTGTAGCCAAGATCCCCACGTTCAAAAGTGGTTAGAGCTTATTATTCCAGAGCCCATAATATTCCCCATTCATTACACTCTTGAACTGAAATTTTTTTGGCAATCCTCTTGTTAATCAAGAATTTCAAGAGATCGTGACCTAGACAAAGAAAAAAAGGACTTTAGAATTCTTAAGATTGGACTTGAAGTTTATATTCCTAGTTCAATTATTTTAATGTGTTACTATTCAGGAAAAGGTAACATTAAGCAATAATAATAAAAAAAAAACATCCTTAGATTCTCATCCCCGCTCGCCCCGATTTTTTGACATGCCTGAACAAATTTTATTTTGATTTTTTGGCAAATTTTTGGTACATTTCTTTTTATGAAAGCATTTTTCACAAAATTTGATAAAAATATAAAATAAAATCCGCCCATCCTCGCAAAATTTTGAGAAAAAAATGGATGAGAACCGAGAAATTATTTTATAATGGCCGTATCTTTTATGTACGAGTTTTATGTATGATTTGTACTAATGACATAAATTCTTGAAATCGTAACAATTGCTGAATGTAACCAAACGAAAAGAAACGAAATTTCATAAAAGCGTTAACAATTACGAAGTCTTGTTTTACCAACTTATTTTAATATTCACTATATTAGACTTGCAGGTACTAGGATATTAAAGTATCATTGATTAGTCCACTTGTTACAAGTTACCCTAATAATGACATTTTTTGTTTTAATAAATATACTAAATAAAAAAAAAAACTTCTTCTTTGATGTGTTTTTTTTCTTTTGTGTTCAATTAAAAAAACGTCACTAGTGCCAGGGGGACGTGCTCCTACCCCCCCCCCTCCCCCGTTGATCTGCCGCTGTTTAAAAGATTTTTATGAAGTTCTTTCATCTATTTCCATGGAAAAAGTTTGTGAATGCAACAAGTAAAAAAATAGACGTTTCAAATACGTACATCTCAATGAATAGTCATTTTTCCCTTATTTGGGGGGGGGGGAGTAAAGATTCTATAGTATATACAATGAAACATTTTATTTCTTTCCTTTTTACTTTTTTTTTATTTATTTGCAATAGACAAAGTGACTCGAGTAATCAAATATAACCAAAAATTACACTCTTCCTTCCCCAGCCATTTCCTCGTGCATGTATTACCCTGGGATTAAAAATATTAAAATGTGTTTTGGCAGAACGTATTTCATTATACAGACAAAACTTACGTATTCTCTCTTCTTTGTTGTTCTTTGATTAGGTTTATAGGTTCAACACATTCACCGACATTTTTTTTACTTAATTAAATACCTTTTCGACTTACTTTGAAAAACACATAAACCACAGTTGAAGTTTATCTGAATATAAGTTATCGGTTAAAATCAAACTTTTAGAATAACTTCATCCATACACTTCTTTTGTAATACTGAGTGAGCTTTCGATCATAAAGGCATATATATTTCAAAGTTAACAATGCATTAATTAGATAGGCGATAATCCTTTTAATCTCTTGATAAAATAAACGTCTCAACAATGGTTTAAGTAA
The DNA here is from genome assembly GCA_002080025.1 of Modiolus philippinarum. Lineage (NCBI taxonomy): Eukaryota > Metazoa > Mollusca > Bivalvia > Mytilida > Modiolidae > Modiolus > Modiolus philippinarum. Next base: position 34,916 of record MJUU01044111.1, on the reverse strand, counting down.
GAGAAACAATGGCCAAGTGTGAATTCATGATAAACAATCCACTCGCCTCCGGCTCGTGGATTCTTTTTCATGAATTCACACTTGGCCATTGTATCTCCTTTACGTAATATATGTGATATAAATGAAATTCATCATGACCTAAACAATTGAGCTGCAACACATATATTTCATAAAGACATTTTATTGTTAGAATCCGACGGATATGCTTCAATTATCTCATGTGCAATTTACTCAACATCCCTAAATTTCGTCATATTGGTATAAAATTTCAATTTTACAATTAACCGATATTATAATTTTGGCCAAGTGTTTTCTTTTGTAACAATTAATGAATAAGTATATGATGTGATTGGCAGCTGCTTTATAGGCTTATTTTGTCAATAATTCTCTATTATCATATGAGATAATGCGTAAATAAAACTTTAATGCAAGAATAATGTGAACGCCTCCTTTAAAATGTGGCTGATAAACTAAGACATTTGACTTCTGTTCTTCAAATATTTGTACCCCCCGCTTTGCGAAAGGTATATAGTATTCATGGTATCCACTGCTCCTCCTAAACCACTGATTGGAATTTCGTGAAACTTATGCAGGGGCTTAATTACATATTGTAAATGTGCACTATGCATTTTGTTTACCTTTTTTTCAAAATTTTGACATGTTTTGAACTTTGTCATTTCATTGCAAACCATATGGTGACCACATGGTATCCACTACTCCTCTCAAACCACTAACTGGAATTTCATGAAACTTATGCAGGGGCTTAATTACATTTTGCAGATGTGCACTATGCATTTTGTTTACCAATAGTTCCTTTTTCTCAAATTTTTACATGTTTTGGACTGTTTTCATTTTAGCTCATTCCAAACCATATGATGACCACCTGGTATCCACTACTCCTCTTAAACCACTGATTGAAATTCATGAAACTTATACAAGAGCTTAATTACATACTGTAGATGTGCACTATGCATTTTTTCTAAATAATTCCCCTTTTCCAGATTTTTTTAATGTTTTACACTTTGTCATTTAGCTCATTGCAAACCATATAGTGATCACTTGGTATCCACTAACCTTCTTAAACCACATATTGGAATTACAAAATGTACATGAAACTTATGCCGGACCTTAATTACACACTGTAGATGTGCACTGTGTATTTTCTTTTCTATAAGTTACTTTTTTCCAGATATTTAAAAACATTCAGGAAGAGGTTGGGTGGGGGGGTATCCTTGGCTCACTAGGCCACAGTAATTCTAATTGTAACTTTAATCTGTACTTCAAAGGCAAAAGTTTTCGTACTGACAAATGCAACTTGCAAAAACCAAATTGAATAAAATTACCCTAATTTGTTTTTTTTACAAAATGCCATGGCAGATATTGAAACATAAAAAAAAATCACGTGTTCGCGCTTTTAAAACACAGATGTACGTGTAAATTTTCTGATGTGCAACAGATTAGAGTATTATATATATTTTCGTGGTATTGCATTTATTATAACAGGAATAAGTATCGCTATTTCAGTAATACTCTGTTGAAATTCATCGCTTATTCAATTTAGTTATAATCCCCAAAACCGTACGTGTTGTTTTTCGTGTAATTGTTAAGTTCAATCTCATGTAGTAGTGGTACATATAGCTCTCCGTAATATAGACATTCAATTTAATGATATTAAAAGTAACATCCTTTACTTTCAGAAAGATGCAATTTCTCCTCACGGTGTATAATATTTATGACCATAAAGTTCACTTTAAATCGTGTCAATGTATCGACAAAGCACAAATTCAGTTTTAATCAGTTTTCAGTTTCGGGTGAATTGACGTTGTTAAAGGTATAGTGCGTGTCGAATGTCTGTCGGTGTAGTTGATTTAAAAAAGGGCGAAAATACTTCGAAAAGTTATTGACATCAAGGTATAAACAATTAGCTTGGAATGAGAAATACAAGTTAAAATGAATTTGCTGTCATTTATGTGTTTTTATATGGAATTGACATTCGTTCAGTATTCTGATGGAAAGAAATTCGTTGCGCTATTGTATCAAGTGAGAAGTAAATTGTTACCGGTCGTACCCATAGCCAGGGAACTCGAAATCTACAACCATTCTGTAACGTTCGTTTTGAACAAGAAAATGCAACAGATGTTGGTGGACCAAAACATTAACGTGTCTTATATTTCGCATAGCACAAAAGATGTAGATGGACACAGAAGTTCAGTAGAAATGGCTATTAAGTCACAATGGGAAAAGTTAATTGGAACTGCTGCGATTTTAAGAGAGTGTTGTCATAATTTGATGACGAATATCGACCTTTTTATGGAATTGCAGCAATCTAAATTTGACTATGCTATCGTCGAGATGGACCCTGTTGGATGTTACGATATTTTAGCATACAAATTATCTTTGCCTTTTATTTTTGTTGGTGACGATGATGACTCTGTTTTCAATCGGGTTCCAATTAATCCGTCATTCATGCCAATTCCATTTTCAGCATTTGTTCCATTTGGTATAGCTATGACAGATAGGATGAATTTCTTGCAACGAATTGTTAACTTGATTATGTATGCCATTAGATTTTTAACGCCATCTTTATATTCAGTGGAAAATCTTGTAAAATCGTACGTGCCAGAAAAACCGTATATTTCCTTCTCGCAATTGAAAAAGAAATCATTACTAAATATATTAGACATAGACCCCTTATTGATGTTTCCAAAACCTGTCCCGCCGAATGTTATATACTGTGGTGGCTTAAGCTCCAGGCCAGCCAGATATTTACCGATGGATATAGAAAAATTTGTGCAGAAATCGAAGGAAGGAATTGTAATTGTATCATTCGGAAGCATTATTTCCACAATGTCACAGGAACTTAAAGGCAAGTTTATTGAAACTTTTAAAAATCTCAAAAAGTATAATTATATTTTCCGCTTGGCGGATAAACAGATAGATATAGAAAATCTATTGACACTGCCCTGGATTCCACAAAACGATTTAGTTGGACATTATAAAGCCAGACTTTTAATTACTCATTGTGGCCAAAGTAGTATCCACGAGGCATTATATCATGGTATACCTATGATATGTTTTCCTATTGATCTTGATCAGCCAGAAAATGCAGCAATTATTGAATCAAAAGGTTATGGCGTTTCCATGGATATATTGCACTTTTCCATAGAGGAGCTGAAACGTACAATTCTTCATATTACTGCTGGGAATTACACAAACGTTATTCGGAATGCAAAGGAGATTTTTCACAGTCGACCATTGACGCCTTCCCAGAGAGCAGCATACTGGATAGATATGGTTACCAAGTATGGAAATAAACATTTCAGACATGCATCTTTAGATATGAATTGGTATTCTTATTACATGTTGGACGTAATTGCCTTTTTAACTTTATTCTGTGCACTTATTGTGCTTTCAACAAGATATACTTATCGCAAATTCCTGTATTTGGTATGGAAAACCGACAAAAACAAACACAAGAAGGAGTGATATTTAATTTTGTGTCTTGATTTAAAAACATCTGTATAAAATCTGAAGAAAAACATTCAAACAAATCGATCTTGAAAGCTCTATTCAAATAATTAATATACAATTTCTAAGCCCTGCATAAACAGGATGAAGTCAAGCAGGTTCTATCAAATGAGCAACTAAATAGTTTTTTTAGTTCAAATACATAAGACAAATGGAATACCAAAGTAACAAGTTGTGCTTCAACTGTTGTTCCTTATCCTGATGTCACACGGAGTTCTACTGTAATAATTAAATCCAATAAATCAAAAGAAGATGCCCTTTAGGTAGATTGGTAGTCTTCCGCCATTTTGAATTTGTTATTTATGCTGTTATGGTATTATCTGCTTTTAATGAATCAATCAATATTATATCCATAATACAAAATGGAAAGAACCTACATTGACTTGATTTCACATGTCTTTATCTTATAAGCCAAGATATGGTAACTTGGTAATTAAATGAATTGGAAGAGGATTTTTGAAAAAGGGAGATAATCTAATAAAATATTTTACAAAGATATCACTATGAAAATTCACATTTTACAAATTATATGGAAAACAAAGCCGGTGACCCCATTTTTCTTGATATTTTCTGAAAGTATGTTCAAAGGGCTAACAAATGAGTGAAATACAAAGAAATCTATGGAATAGTTTTAAAGAAAACAACAAAATACCTGTTTTTCCCTATATATTCATTAGAAATATTTGATTATTTTGATATCAGTTATTTTAAAAACAAGCACGATGACCCCCCTTTTTATTATTTTATTTCAATGCTCATAT
>MJUU01044111.1:0-23860 GCA_002080025.1 Modiolus philippinarum | reverse complement strand
AATACATCATTCCTGTAAAGTTTGGTTGAATTTGCTTCAGTGGTTTCAGAGGAGATGATGAATATGTGAATTTCTCAAAGGGCCAATGTTAAACTATCTTCTATGCTGGCGGCCATGTTTTTTACGGCATTGGAACGAAATGAGCAATCTTTGTTAAGGACTTTTAGTTCATCATTCCTGTAAAGTTTGGTTGAATTTGCTTCAGCGGTTTTAGAGGAGAAGAAGAAAATGTGAATTTTCCAATAGGGTCCAATGTAAAACCTAAGTTCCGCGCTGGCGGCCGTGTTTTTCGTCGGATCGGAACGAAATGAGCCATCTTTGTTAAGGACCTTAAGTACATCATTCCTGTAAAGTTTGGTTCAATTTGCTACAGCCCTTTCAGAGCAGAAGATGAAAATGTGATTTTTCCCATAGGGTCCAATGTTAAACCTAAGTTCGGCGCTGGCGGCCATGTTTTTTATCGGATCGGAATGAAATGAGCAATCTTTGTAAAGGACCTTCCATACATCATTCCTGTAAAGTTTGGTTGAATTTGCTTCATTGGTTTCAGAGGAGAAGATGAATATGTGAAAAGTTTAACGGACGACGGACGCCAAGTGATGGCAATAGCTCACACTGACCCTTCGGGTCAGGTGAGCTAAAAAACCGAACATAGTTTAACATTGGACCCTAAGGGAAAAATCACATTTTCATCTTCGCCTCTGAAACCAGTGAAGCAAATTCAACCAAACTTTACCGGAATGGTGTACTAAAAGTCCTCAACAAAGATTGCTCATTTCGTTACGAATCGATAAAAAAGATGGCCACCAGCACCGAACATAGTTTAATATTGGACCCTATGGGAAAAATCACATTTTCATCTTCTCTTCTGAAACCACTAAAGCAAATTCAACCAAACTTTACAGGGAGGATGTACTAAAAGTCATCAACAAAGATTGCACATTTCGTTCCGATCCGATAAAAACATGGCCGCCAGCACCGAACATAGTTTAACATTGGACCTTAAGGGAAAATCACGTTTTCATCTTCTCCTCTGAAAGCGCTAAAGCAAATTCAACCAAACTTTACAGGAATGATGTACTAAAGGTCCTTAACAAAGTTTGCTCATTTCGTTCATTAGACCCCATTGGTAAAAAACTTCATTTTGGTCATGCATTGCATAGAAGCATTTTGTCAGATGACAATACAGGCACAGTCTCTGAGCTTCTACTTGTTATTAATTCTCTATCAGTATTTACACTTTTTTCGGTTAATGGATCAAAATGGCCATACAGCTTATTTAAATTATTGTAGTTGGAGTTAACATATGTGTTGTGGTCTCGTGTTCATTTACTCCATATCCTTTCATAAAATAATCTGAATGTTTTGGTTTGAATTGCACTGACGAGACATACGTTGTCGAAATGCGCGTATGCAGAAAAAGAAATTAACAGTAAATTCGGTATTTTGTTATTTATTACCACTGGGCCGTTTTTATTCGGTTCAATTTTGTTCATATAGTAGAAGATGCTTTATATTTCTTTTTGGATCATGCTGAGGAATCGGCTATGTGTTGTCATTCTAAATCTTGAAAATGTTCTTTTCGTGAGAATTCTATATTTCACGAGGAAAATTAAGATATTTTCGTATCTGTATAACAATTTATGGAGAAAGCAAGGCCTTTCATTACAAACGATTCCTTTTTCTTCTTATTGCATAATCTATGTTTTGTCTTTTTTTCCGAAAATGATGGAGTTTTGCTTCCGAAATATACATTTGTATTTTTATTGCCACATGAATTATTTCTTTTATATTTTCATGACCTAGTACAAAATGTGTCAGTATATGCATTTTTTTCCATTTATATCATTAAATATATCAAAGTACATCTCTTTTTAATTTATTGCTAAGTTAGACGTTTATGTCCAGTGGAGTGCATCACGAGAAGATGCCTCTCAATCCAAAACACATAGAACGAAGACAGTAATATTGTTGAGAGAGACAACTAATTTTGATTGCCATTGGAAAAGGGAAGAAACTATCTAATATTGCCTCTTTACGTTCCAGGTGTGTCTTCTTTTTTCGAAAAATAAAGCTATGGTCTTTGCACTGCATGAAGCGTGGGTATTCTGCTCGCAGTTTGATTAAATTCCATTTTAAGACCTGCAAGACTACTCAGCATCGACAAGGCCAGTTTACCCTTATCCACACCTAGTCATCCGTGTAGACAAAGTCTCTGAAAGTCCAGGAGTCGTTTTTCTTCAGGAATTAGTTGGCTTAAAAGAATGGTATATTGATATTAAGTGTATTTTTGTAAAGAGGCATTTTTACACTGGCTACATGTCGGAAGATATAATTGACTTCGTGTGATATTACAGCATAATGCCCTGTACGATGTATGTAACTTAGATATAGCTTATTTTCTCTTTTATATCCAATTGATGTTTTCAGAGATTAAGCTTGTATTTCTTTAATATATGAACGCTTAAAGTTGACGATAACACATATTACTCTGATCATTTTGTCCTATGAAATCATAAAGAGAGAACTGTTACAAAAGCGTTATGTTACCATGATGGACCAAAACGTTAACACATACATATGTAACGCATTCATGACGACCAAAATTTGTACAAATTAACACCAAGATGGACAGGTTGTGTAACTACATAGCACGTCCGATATTTTGTTTGCAAAATGATTGCAGTTATTAAACAAGAATTGATAACGTCCAAACTTGGCCTTATAACTCCGTGTACAGGCCTTAATACACTCAATACTCAAACTACTATATCCGGCAGGATTTTGTTCTCGCTTGGTACGACATCTAACACTATCCACTGGACTTCCTTCGTGATACACGTCACCTGCTTTTAAACGTTCAAAATAATAACCGTCATATTCAATCCATCTGTGGACCAGAGACCAGTTAGATCTGGTTGGAGATGCTTGTCTTTTTCCTCTTTTAGCAGTAAGTCTACATCTCAAATCTGTCGTTCCAAAGTAAAAAGGATTACCACTTGCAGGATCTAAAAATTGCAAAATAATTGATCAGATTACTAGAATATAATAAATAAAAATATTGATCTTTCCATAGAATCTAGTCCAACTTCAATTTTGCTTAAAGTTTCAAATTTGATTGTTGACACGATGTCAGAAATGGATTCAATATAGAAACGCAACGTATTATTTATGTGAACGTGTTAGAGAAAAATGTTTATAAATAGATCTTGAAAGAAAAAAAACGGCTTAAACAATGGTTCAGAACACTCCAAAGGAAGGGAAATATTTTTTATTCACTTGCAATGCTTTTATTGTTCTTCATCTTTAAGTCATTATTTGGGACTAATATAACATATATTATTATATAGATAGCTGTGATTTATCGAGTTTTCTCAATCAAATAAATCTCATATTTTCACTCAGTGAAATAAACAATTTATTTTAACTCTAGGAAATGACGTCACATAATTATCGTCAATTTAAACACATGGCACATTGATATTAAAAAGATAATCCCCATCCAAAATCTGTTCATAGATTTGAAAATCTATATAATAATAAGTATAACTAATCAACCGTGATGAATATCAATAATAATGTCACTCGTGTCGAACGACGTAAAGGATTAAACTCGTTTTGGAACAAGTTCCAAAACTCGTTTAATCCTGCGTTGTTCGGCACTCGTGACATTAATATTATTGATGTTCATCACGGTCGATTAGTTATACTATATTTAGTCCCATCCACCATGTAACAATGGTTCTGACTTTTAAACAGACATTTCACATATGAAATTATTAATTTAGAAGTTAAAGCTTTCCCTTTTGTCGTAAATTTTAGTACTGGCATAACAATTTTTGGCAAATTCGAGATGTAAGTCCAAAAAACCATCTAGATTTATTGGTTTCTTAAGTTTCCTTTATCTCCGATCCTGGATTATATAGTGATGGGATTTGCTCAACAAAAGATGCGCTATTAATGGATAGAATATTACGCATGAATCTATAAATGAGATTGAATAATTTAGGATTTGTAATTGTTTTTACAAGTTCCTACTTAAGTTTCATAGGAGTATAGGAACAAGTTTGCGAGTACAGGAGCACACTCCATGCCCAATGACATACCAACCTGCTATTGATTAGTGAGATTTGGATATCTTTTTTGTTGCCCATGAATAAAATATATATATATATATGTTTTTTTATTTCATTTTTCAGGATTTAAAAAACATTAGGGGAATTCAGGTTCATTATATTCCTTGATAAGTGAAGAAGGAACGATATTATGAAAATATAGAACGATATTCTGTATTTACAATCAGTCTTTCTTTTCACTTCTGTGAGTAAACAATCCGTTCTGTAATAATTTGCTGTTACCCCGCGATCGAGTCTCCTGACATTTTTGGGGCGTCAGGTTGAACATTTTTTAACTCAAGGAAATAGGGGTGAAACGCCATCGGATATTTCAGTTTTCTATGCACGTGAAATCGGAATTTTGACAAAGAAATTTAACGGGCTTGTGAGAATTTTTTTTATGGATGGACAAAAACAAACTTTATAAAATACTTGATCATATATATATATGTGGATAAAATTTGAACAAAGAAATGACAAATTTGATGTATTAATTTACATCAAGGACGTATATTTAGATACGTCCTTGTTTACATACAGTATATCTTTAGATTATACACTTTGCAGTTGAAAATTATAAAAAAAAATAAAAAAGTTTTCTGGGATTTTGCTTTAATCATCTTGGGTAGTACTTTAAAGTCGTTTTGTTTACAAATAGAATGTTAGTGGTTGTGTGGATAATCCTCACATATGACGTCACAAGCCTTATCTAATTAATTGTCGGATGTTTCCGGTAATCGTCGGAAATTACACAAATTTGTAGCAATACACATGTCTATACGCTCTTGTGGAAGGGAAATAAACGCTGTCACCGTTCTATTTTGTTTTAGTCTAACTTTATATAATGAAAAATGACAACTCTAATTTTGATGTCAGGTGTCCTTTAAATTTCCTGGTACTTTACCATGATATAAATATGTAGTGTCTTTCCGATTTTTCTGAATACTCACCATTGCATTTGCTAGATGTTCTAGAAGATTCTGATGACCTCCAAAACCACCAACATGATGCATTTTGTATCATGGCAACCAACAACAGTACTGTTATCTGTATAATAGAAAAGACTGAATACAGTAATAAACTCGATAAGAGTCAATAATTACAACGACTGTCTAGTCTGTGCAAATAACAACGGTAATGCATTTCATTCTTACATTCAAATAACAGAGTACAATGTGACAACTCGATTCTTAATAATATTTTTTGTAATAAATAAAATCACACTCTGCTAAAAATGTTGTATATTGTGTGCAAGTGCCTGTATATCATTTGCAATATCATGTCGGCTTTACATAACTAGATTTTTCTGGGATATACTAAATATAAATTACGAAGAAATGGATTTAAATAAGTTACAAGGTAAGCAGGACAACTCGCCCAACTGTCAACTCGGACCTGTCCCAGTCACAACCCCATCCTCCCCCCCCCCATTTCACCTAACTTTACCCCCATTAGAATTTGAGGCAGACTATAACATGCCAGCTCGTCCCATCATAGAATTCATCTGCCCTACTATAGAATGCCATCTAGCCCTATCACAGAATACCATCTCGACATCTTGTTAAAAGAGTCAAATCTTTCATCAGTGTATGAGGGTGTTTGACCAGTTAAACTGTGATCGTTTTCAGGACAAAATTAAGGTTTTTGCTGCAGTATTACCAGTTTTTAACTTGGTTGTAACTTGCATGGTCATTTCCATTAAGCTTTAAAAAAACTCGTATGCACATACTTGAAAATCTTTTTGAATTGTTCGCCGGGAGTCCTTTTAGGTCCAAAATCAGTAACCCCCATCATTAAAATTGTGCTAAAAATGCACTGTTTTCAAAGGAAATGTCATAGATCCTTGCTGAATGATAACAAGCTAATGTTAGAGTAATATAAAATACTTAGTAATATCAAAGAAACAATTATAAAGCGCCCGATATAATTTACAAACTACTCTAAGGCGCTGTACATGCATACACAATAAATACCAAAAATACATGATGCAAAATAAAACTACAAAAAGGTTAAAAATAATTACAAAAACCATGATATAATAGAAAAGTCTCCAAAATAAACACCAGCAGGTATAATTATCAGCTATCAGAAACTGTACATAGAGTTAAAAATATGCACAACAATTACAATTTGAAAATTTAAAATATGCAAGATACCAGGACAGAAAATAATGAATTTTGAATAAAAATATAAATCCTTGAAATAATGGAATTGCAAAAAAATAAAATCAGCATAGAAAAAAATATATCCATAATTTTTAAGTTTGAACAAAAATAAATTGGTATTGGTGTGTTTTTAATTGTTTTTAAAACACTCCATTGATCCAGATTTTCTTATGTCAAGTGGGTGATTGTTCCAAAGATTTGCAGCTGGCCAATGAAAAGTTCTATGCCCATGGGTTTTTGTTCGGACTTTAGGAACCACTAGTGTAAATGATGTCTCTGATTGGAGTGAGGGTGCTGGTGTATATAAAGTTATTACATCTTGAATATATGCAGGAGCAGTACCGTGGAGTGCACGATATGTCAGTGTTAGGATCTTGAACTCAATTCGAAACTCCACCGGAAGCCAATGCAGCTCAGCAAGAACAGGCGTTATATTTTCTCGTTTGCTTGTTCTTGTTACGAGTCTTGTCGCAGAATTTTGGACTTTTTGAATTCTGTTAAGTTCTGACTTATTGACTCCGTACAGTACCCTGTTACAATAGTCAAGTCGGGAAGTAACCAAGGCCTTTACCATTTTTTTTTTACATGCGTCTATTGTTATAAAGCGTCTAATGCGACCAATGTTACATAGGTTGTAGTGACAGGATTTCACTAATGATGATATTTGGTTTTCCATTTTCCATTGTCAGATGTTTATCAAAAAACACACCTAATTTTTTTATACACGATACACTATACAACGCTGTTGTTAGAAGCGTAATCGAACTTGACCATTTACTGCCAGGTGCAATTCAAATCATATTAAACAATATATCTTTTTCTGGTTATATAAGTTACTCACGGAAAAGGCGACAGATGAACAGAAATGTTTCTGTGGAACAGGACCTTAAAAACGCTCTTTTGATCCTTTAATCCACATGTTTGTATTTGTTTTTGTTCGTTCACGTGTTGTTATCCTCTAAAAATTATCAGCATTCATGTTCATATTTTAATTAAATAAGTTAATATCAAAATATCCGTTCTTTTTTAACAAATTAGTATTTATATAAATATCGGTTCTTTTTTAACAAATTAGTATTTATATAAATATCGGTTCTTTTTTAACAAATTTGTATTTATATAAATATCGGTTCTTTTTTTAACAAATTAGTATTTATATAACGAAATACGGACGATGGTGATCACAGTACAAACATGTAAGCATCAATATAATATACAGAAATCACAATTTAAAGAATGAAAATATTTGAAAAAAAATGTTAGATGACCAGGTAAAGACCAATACAGGACTTTTGAATCGTTTTCTCTCCAGAAACAGATCTATTTTTAAACGTACAAAATCAATACATAGAAAGGGAATCACTAATTAATGAACACTGTTGAGCCAGATACTATATGTCTCTCGTTGAGCTAAGTTTTAATCGATTTGTAGCTCTTCGTTAATTTTTTTTCTTTTTTTTCTGTCAATTAAAATTTAGTTAAAGAATTGTCATATCGGAGAAAATATAAATGCACTTCAATTTCAGAAGTAGTTTGTGTTTTTTATGTGGTATATATTTATTTTGATAGTTATCCGAGGCGATCGTTTCCGCCTTCAATTACACGAGAGTTCCTATTTCGGATGTCCCGTAATTATCTTTGCACAATTGTATAATATATATACATTTCATTTTTTTCCTTATCTATTTTTATTCAGTTTTAATTTGAAATTAATATCTTTTAACCTGGGCTCGACTGAAGGAAAAAATTACTACGCCATCATTTGAAATGGAAAAAATATGGACAACGCTTTGTACTGAATTAAAACACGAAAAAAATAAGAAAATGATATGTTTTATGCAAGTTCGTCTTTTCTTATTGGGGAAGAGGGGGTAATCAGTTTTTACATTCTGGTCTCCATTGTAGTCGAAACATATTCTTGGTCATCATCTGGAGTGAAATATGCTTGCCCACATTTTTTCCAATTAGCTCATTAAATTTTTTGCACCGATGAGATAAAAATTCGTACACGCTTAAAAGTCTCAGACAATTTAGAAAAAGTCCGTGATTGACCATGAATTTGCAAAGATAATTTAAGCAGTTTGCTAGTATTGGAGTTACTCTTATCTTAAAATTGGGATGACGGTATATTTGTCATGACTTTCTCAATAATGCTCCTATACCATTAAGGTTTTTTTTTTAATCTTACCGTTATCGGTGCCTTCATTTTTTTCTGTCCTGCTAACCCATTAAAACATAATCAGGAAGCGCATTTGATTATGTGTCTGTTTTACGTAATGACATACATGTAACACTTTACTACTTTAATTTGATAAAGATCTTACATAAAAGTATCGTTGAATTAATAACGAAATAATGACTAATACTAGTATTACAAAAACTTCTCTTTAATTATATTATATATTATATTAATATTAATTTCTTTTCCATTCTACTTTTCTACACACATTTTTTTTTATTTTGAATATTATGAAACGTCCTTAGGCAATATAAAAATTGATTATTTTCGATACATGACATGATATTATAATATTTACCATAATTATTTTTCATAAAACATGTAAAAATGTATCTGGTCATTTTTATCTGAAATTTATTGGAAGTGGAAGGTTATGAAAGTAAGTGAGTACCGAACCGTCAATCCAAAACAAACAATCCAAGGACAATTGTAACATCGGAAAAAACAAAGGAACAGAGACACAACATGAGTACGGCACAGAAAAGCAAAATGAAGACACTCAATGAAATACGCCTAAATCAGAACATTTCATTTCATTAATTATGTCAAATAGATTTACGACTTTTGCAAATACACCATAAGAAAAATAAAACACGTTGTTTCAACATAATTTCGTAGGATATTTCAAGCCTGTTTGGTGCCATCAGAGACATATAATTAATGTATTATAGTCCGTCTTTATTTTGTATGCGTGTGTGTATCTGCATGAGTTTTCATATTACTCAGATTTTATGTCAAAGTCATACAGAAGTTACACGTGTATTCACGATTGATAAGATCGACTCAGTGCTGTATTGCCTCTGACTATAAATGCAACCGAGTTATTTTTCAAAATGAACGGAGAATGCGGTCTGCAAATAGATCTTTCATCGGTATTTACACATATATTGGTTTATGGTTTCCCATTTGTTAGCTCACCTGGCCAAAGGCCATGTGAGCTTTTGCCATCACTCGGCGTCCGTCGTCCGTCCGTCCGTCCGTTAACTTTTATTCAAAGATCTCCTCTGAAACTACTAGGCCGATACTAACCAAACTTAGCCTGAATCATCACCAGGGTATGCTCTTTCAAGTTTGTGATTTTTACGTCCGTAGACCAAACAACATGGCCGCTGTTACTAAAAATAGAACATAGGGGTAAATTGCTGTTTTTTGCAAATTACTCGAAAACCATTACAGATATCAAAATTCTGACTAGGGTAAAATGATCAGCATGATGAGATCTACCTGCCCTGCAATTTTGGAGAATAACCGTTTACCCGTCTTGGAGTTATTGCCCCTTTTCCTTAAAATTTTCAGTTTTTCGTTACTTCTGTTCTTATATATCTAAATTGATAGAAGATAGAAGTGAAGTTTGTATAACAAAAATGATCAGCATAGTAAGATCTACATGTCCTGCAATTTTGAAGAAAATCTGACAACCCACATAGGAGAAGACTTTACATATATACTGGCCTCTCACTGATACTGCCGATGTCTGCTGAAATACATGAAGACTCTTTACCAAACCCTTCGGGAAGTTTTGAGTTTGATTTTTCTTCCGTAGTGCGACAGTGTTTTACCAGCAGACTAGATTCCTTGAGCTAGCCGGCAGTTTAGCGGCGAGCACTCTTTGACCCTTCTTTCAAAATTACGTTTTGTCTTATGCTTTTTCTGTTCCAAGATAGTGGTCATTGAGTTAGTAGTCTACCTGTATTGGGTTTTATTCGCGTGTTTATGATACTATAGGGAAACGGGATAGAGAAAGGGGAGGTTTGGGTACCCATAAACCGGTTTAACCCTACCACTGGCTTTTGCTGGTGCCGGTACCAAGTCCGGCTATCCCGAGTTCCTATCGTTATTTATGTTTGTCTCTTGTTTTCATTATTGTTTTTCTGGTGCAGTTTGCTTGTAAATTGTGGCATGTGATTGTAGTTCCTGGCCATTGTAGGTGTTTGCTGTTTTCTTGTTTTTGTAATTATTGCCGCTTTTTCTTTGAATTTTCACAATTTTTGAACGTTTTTACTTTTATATCAAAAACTGTTTTAGATAAAGGTTAAATGTGAATTGCAAAAGTGCTGAGGTTTTCCAGAACTACAATTTCTACATATGTCCAGCAGCTTCGCATCTCATCCAAGATGGCCACCAGCGGGGAAGATAGTTATCATAGGACCCTATGGGAAATAAATTCTAAGATCTTCTCCTCTAAAACCACTGAGCCAATGGGGACCAAATTTTGTCACAATAGTCCTTGGGTGGTCCCCTTTAAAGTTTGTGATTTTTGCGCTTGTACCTCATCCAAGATGGCTGCCAGCGTGGAGCACAGTATAACAAAGGGACCCTATGGGAAATGCATTCAAATGTCTTCTCCTCTGAACCCACTGAGCCAATTGGAACCAAACTTGTTTACAATAGTCATTAGATGCTTTCCTTCAAAGTTTGTGATTTTTATGTTCATACCTCATTCAAGATGGCTGCCAGCAGGGAACATAGTTTAACATAGGGACCCTATGAGAAATGCATCCAAAGATCATCTCCTCTGAAACTACCAAGCCAAACTGAACCAAACTTGGTCACAATAATCCTTGGGTGGTCCCTTCAAAGTTTATGATTTTTACGTTCTTACCTCATCCAAGATGGCAGCCAGCGTAGAACATAGTTTAACATAGGGATTCTATGGGAAATGCATTCAAATGTCTTCTCCTCAGAACCTACTGAGCCAATTGGAACCAAACTTGGTTACAATTGTCTTTGTGTGATCCCTTCCAAAGTTTGTGATTTTTAGTTTGTACCTCATCCAAGAATGAAAATGTAACATCTGCTGAACTGATTTATAGTATGAATGGGTGGTCTATAGGTGACAATGAATAAAACCAGTGATCAGGTGAGCGATACAGGCTCATGTGAGCCTCTAGTTTGTATTTGATCTGCACTGAAAAGACATAAGTTGTCTAAATGACTATCTACAGAAATTAAATCAACATTAGCTTCGGTATTTCATTTTTTTATTACCGGTTAGGACGGTACCTCTGGTGCTGGTGGTATTAGTCGCTACCAACCCATTAGGCAGTACTTCGTTACTGGCTCAAAAAACCAATTTGTAAATTCAAATATTCTAATTTTAGAAAATTTTGTGGTGATCTAAAAAAGTAGTATCTTCCTCGTGCAAAGCTCTGTCTTGACTGATTTTGGCTCTTCTTTTAGACACCATTTGTTATTTATTCGTTGTCTACATTCATACATATTTCGGTTTATAGTTATTTGACCTGCACTGAAGAGACATGTGCTATCGAAATGGCCCTCTGCAGAGACAAAATTTACAGTAACTTCAGAATGTAGTAATTTAGAAGTACTTTGTTCTCTATGGTCTATATTTCTCTGTTATAACATTTTTACAAAAACAAAAAAAAAACAAAAACAAAAAAAAAACAAAAAAAAAAACATTCATCGAAGTTTAAGACATTTTTACAAAAATGAAATGATTCGTACATGTGTGTACATTGTATATTCGGAGAGATTCGTTATACTTAAATTATTTCTGACTTTTATTCAAGGGAAATGAACAAAAACGCCATATATTTCTCCATCAGCCCTTTTATAATGTCTTAAAAGCGCTTGCACTTGTTTTCCAATCCGTAAAGTTCCTGTAAAATTTTTAGATTTGGCCGATCATAGACCACCGAAGAGCACCGATACCAAACATTTCACAAGGACTATAATAGCTACGGTTCCGCATCTAAGTTATGGCAACTTCATTTCAAGAACAAAAACTGTCTAAAAACTGGTAAGTCATGGATATGTTCACCTGACATTTCAAGGCCGCCAGAGTTCAATCTTTATTTTTTATTTAAACTACAAAATCATCGCAATGTCGATATGCTTTCATACACTGTATTTATTACTAAACATATGATAAATCCCTGTATGCCTCATGCTGAACAATCTATAATGCATAATTGTCAGTTTGTATTTGGTCTAAATTTAACCCCCGGGTTGGACGGTTATACGGGGTGTGCATTTTTCAGTTTAAGTGTTGATTTGGAGTATCTTTTAAAATGCATTTGTATAAATTTGGGTGTATATTTCATAAGTTGAGTATAGTTTTGGGTACATGTTCTAACAGCTTGGAATTTGAATAACACTAAAAATAACAGGATAAAATTTCATTACATAAAATAATTTTCACATTTATGTATTTAATATAAAGTAATGACCACGGAGCATATGAGCAATCATCAATCTCAAAAGAGTAAACATTTTTGAGGGCTTGTGTTTGTTTGGGCATAATTGGTATAGATTTAGTTATACTTTATCTGCTTTCCTGGAATTGATCTGGCGGATAGTATTTTTTTTTCTCTGTTTAAATGCGAATCCCCATCAAAAAATTAACATGTAACACGACGGTATAACAGCGCAGGTTTTCGTATTTCTGAAAAGGCTGTCCCCAGCATTAGTATATTCCAAATGACCGTTATCGCCTAGTTTTTATGTGGCACACTGAGAAAGTGGAACAAAGAAACGTGTAGTTTTATTCCATGAACTGTCATTGCATGAAAAATCTAACGAATTCATATTTTTCCCACAAACAGTATATTGTTATTGTTTTTTCTTCTTACTGTATAAAGTAATTTTCGAATCCTCAGAGCCACAGTAGCTACACAACAGTCACCCACTAATGGCCATTTCTTGTGTAACAGAATAAGGTACTCCGCTTCTTAATTTTTGCTACATTTGGTTCATTTTTCAGTTTTTATATTCTGACAGGATATTTGCTTATTGAAATGAATTTGAAAACATTTGAGAAGGAGGGAAAAAAATGTTCGCAAAACACATCAAGTAACAGCCAATAGAACTAAATAAGATACATGATATACGCCTTCCAAGATGATAATTGATACCAGGTAAATTAATAGTGACGTTCTTCCAATAGAATAAATACGAGAAACATCTTTCTCATTTCAACATCTTGATATTTAATCCGACATCAGACTAAAATCAAATTTCCTGTATATATAGCAGACGTCAAAGTAGTATCGGATCTACCTTCAGGAAGGTAAATCGGCAAAAAAATAATTAGGTATAAACACGATCTTTTCAGGAGAGGCGCTCATATGTTCAAAAGGTAATTATGTCTACTGTGTTATCAAATAATACAAAATTATTTTATATACTTCCATTTATATAGTTTTATAATGTATCAATATATTGTGTTACTAATAATGATATTTTTTCCTATAAGAGATAAATTTCTGCACATTTTTTTGTAGTGTTGCCAGTAAAAATTGCACGTTAGAACAAACAGTATTCAGTATAAGAAAAAAAATCTAATATTAGATATTATTTTACTTAAGTTACGTGAAGACCAAATTCAGAAAGTGTATACTTCATTAAATTCTCTGTTTAATGAAAGTTTATACTGGATTGTCAGTAATAAGATAAAGATTTAAACACAAGTAATTCAAAATATTTCTGTCTTTCTTGTTTTTAGCATGATTTAACTTCTGCAGAATATTAAAGATCAATTAAATCAGGGTGATAGATATATATGCATTCTTAAAGTGAAAGTCCGCAAAATTATGGAAAAGTGAATATTAATTCCTTATATAGTTCTGACACACATGACATATTTCGTTTTTTTTTGTATTTTTAATTCATTGTTGCAAAAAAAACGCATTTTATTCACAAAATGTCTAGTCATGGAAGGTCACGTGACATTGTGCAGAGGGCGCTCTGTGTACTGACATCAAGTTATAACCAACGAGTACCGCTATAAGGCGTATGTCAACAACGATCACTAACGATATGACAAAAGTTCATTATTGCATTTTCAAAAAAATCGCCGTTCGACTCATGACTTACATATATTTTTGCTTATTTTGCGTAAAAGATTCTTAACATTCTTTTAAATCTATGTTGTTTTCAGTTTCTATATCAAGCAATAATAACGGGCTAGGCAGTACAATATTTTTATAAACATTTTACGCGCCTGTCTACTGTGACAATAATTGTCAAAACGAAGGCGATACAACGTTTGATATTTAGAATTGCGTTTACCTATATTTATGTACCATTCTGTGAATTGGCCTGATTAAACTTTCTTTACCTGTCGGGTCATCAACTTGTTACATTTATTCATGATTTCGAGGTACAGGGGTGTTTATTCGTGTAGACGCCCGTGTAGAAATTCCATGTTTCAACTTCCAACAAACACGAAAATATCCAATTTTTTCTGCTGCACCTATCTATTATCCTTCAATGAAAACTAAATAATAAAAAAATGAACATGATCAGCGTAATTAGATCACCGTCAGGTGTACTGTTGTGTCCAATCTCTGGTACACATATTTTGTTTGCATTTTTTCTTGATATGCAGACAGGTGGAGATGCCGTCTCGATTCTGAATGTTTTGTAAATAAATGTTGACAAGTTTACACTACAAAGATCCCCTCTGCATACCTCGAATGATTCTTTATTTGTGAGAAAAACATCGGCTATTACACAATGCAGGTGACTAGATACCTGAACATCCTCCAAGGCTGGTAAACTCTGACATTGTGATGTTAATTAAAACCAAAACGTAAATATAAATGAAAGAAAGAAAAAAAAAAAAACGTTTTACAAATAGCAAGTAAAAAAACACAAAAACGAGAAAAAAAAACAAAAAAAACAAAAAAACATATACATAATAAAAAAAACAAACAAAATCATTTATTTCATTATCGAAATAAAAAGGTTAAATTTGTGATTCAATACTTTGAAAGATAAATTAAGATGTTGCAGTTTACGTTGAATACACATCTGTTTTAAAGGTATGCATCTTATACATTTGACAAAAGGATCTGTAAAGCCTTAGACTTGCAAAAGTTGGATGTTGCGTTGATGAAATGCATATATATAAATAATTCGCCTATAAACGCTTTGAAGAAATAGAAGTTTCACTGAATACGCTGTTAGGAAGTTACATTTTGTTAACATAAAAATGTCCCATTTTGCTAGTTTAATAAAGAAGCTGAAACAGTACAATATTTTGCCTGTCTCCTTATATCCTATCAGTTTTCAACACGGAGCATGTCATATGCTTTTGATAAGGCACTGGCAAGTTACATACTGTTCATTCTCTTCAGTGTGAATTTTCTGACATTGATATGAATAGCCGTTCAAACAAGAAAAATACAGTTCGACGTCACTCTAGAGGATGTATATGCTGAATTTACACAATTAAAGCATCTACCGATCTCACTCTAGAGGATGTAGTACATTTAAATATATGCTGAATTTACACAATTAAAGCATCTACCGATCTCACTTCTTGCCCATTCGTCTTTTTGAACTTATAATACAGGTATACTAACGTATTTTTTTCTTTTTTTTTCTTTCGGAAAGTAAATAGGCAGTGCAGAATGTAAATTACGGCCAGCCCGACAAATTTATTGTCTTATGTTTGCTTCTCTACTCTTATGCATGTTGTGCCGATATTGATAACGTACGTGAAAAGCATCATTTTGATAGATGTAGAAGACATAAGACAAAACAAAAAACTAATTTTGAATAAAGATTTTTTTTCATATTTTTCTCAATAACACGTGTTAGTTATCAATCAAATGAAATATCATTTCTATGGTCTGACAATTTTTTTTCTCATTTTAAAAATAACTGAACTCAAGGGAAGTTACTAATATTGACGATTTATTTTACCTTAATGAACATTTTAAAGTGACCAAAGAATGATTTATGACCGTACCTGTAAAACAAGTGACAGCTGTGTTGATTGTACCAATTAACAAAATTTACCTGTACCTGTACCCGAGTCTTACATAATTGAACAATTGATCACCTGTATCCAAGGCTACAGTTTCATCATGTACACTGTATGTAATGCATTAACAAGAAGACCATAGTAATTTTTTTGTTTTCTACTGCAGCACGTTGATGTGCACTGTATACTGCACCATCATATGGATTATTATAAAAAAAATCAACAGAAAACTTAGCATTTTTGTTACGGATTATGGATACGTTTTAACGAAATCGTCGAATTACGTGATATATATCCTAGCTTAAAAGAGAATATGTATCCGTTTAGTTAGCTTTGAACAGGAGGCTAGTATTTTTTGTATTTTCGATAACGAGAGGCAAAACTTATTCAACTTGAATTTCGACAAAAAATGAAAAATAATGTAGAAATTTCTAAATATGGGATATATTTATCATATCTTTCATGATATTTAACTTGTATGCCATGCTCACGATCATATCACTAATTTTAATATCTATTGGTAAATTCAATTTAAAAATTTATCCGGTTCTTTGTCAAACCCATGATTACCCAGCATCCTTTCTCCGAATCGTGTCTTCTCCGTAATTGTTAGTGATACAAATTATAATAATCTGTATCAATATATCGTCACTTCCGATCCAAAATGGCGATACCCATAACTGTACCACGGTCAACTTTTAACTATAAATATCTCCCTTAATAAAAAAGATACACCACTGTAATTTTGCATGAAGCATTTTCGATATAAAGTGAATCGAATTAGGTAAAGAGTAAAATTTTGCGGACTTTCACTTTAAAGAGACATCAAATTCGTATGAAAAAAGCTAAATTTTGACCACCTTAATTGGTTAGTGTTTATAAACTTCACTAGAACAGGTACATTATCTTCTGCAACCACTTTTCCTAGCTTATTTTTGTACAACTTCCAATTGAGCGTCCGAAAAAGATATTTCAGAACAGTTTAAGTTTACATCTTACAACTCATTTGATACTGAGGGGCATGTGGTCGAAACATTTACACCCTTGATAGAGACCCGTTGCTTACAAAACAACGACAGTAGAATACCGAAGGAACAAAGACAAGACAAGACAAGACAAGTTTATTACAACTTAGGCACAGTACGTGCTACAAGAGGTTTACAGAATATAAGACAACTTACATTACAATGCAACGACAGCTACAACAATGAATTAATATTAGTCATTTGAAAAAAAAAATAAAATAAAAATACATCATCCATTCTTGGTTTCACAGTAAATAAAAAAAAAAAAATCATTCATGCATATAAAAAAAAGATATTAAATTGTATGAAAATGCATTTCAATCACCCCTTGTTATTCCCGATACGCGATCATTGAAAAGGCTATTTGAACAAGGATTAAACAAAACATTGTTTATATAAAGTTTGTCTCTTACTAATTTTACTATATTTCCTTCCAGTTTTGCTTGTTTGAAAATTGGATATAGTATTTTACGCCGCTTTTCAATGTCTAACGGGAATTGCTCATTCACACTATAGAATTTTCCTTTCAGGCGATATCCATTTTTCAAGACTAAATCCAAATCTTTTCTGTGAAGAAAATGTACTACTATTGGTTTAACTCCTGCTGGACCGGGTTTACCAAATCTATGTGCGTTTTCTATTTCCATTTGTTGATCGATACCCATTTGTTTGCATAAGAATGTTCTAATGATGTCCTCACATGTTTGATTTTTATTATACGGGAGTCCAGAAAAAATGAGATTGTTTTTCTTTGAATGACATCTGACTTCTGTTACATATTCATGTAGTTTCCTTATCTTTTCATTTTCTTCTTCTTTGTTATTTTTGCATTTTCGAAACTCTTCTTTATATCTGATGAATTGTTGTTCGGTCTTTTCAATGGATCCTTGAACTTCTTGAGAAAAATGTTCTAATTTAATATTCTTTATATTCAGTTCTCTGATGGAAGATTCCATTACATTAATATTTTCTGTTAATTTCTGGAGAGCGGTTTTGGTTTCTATTAATTTAGTTTCAAATTTATCGTTGATATTCTTTGGATATTTGCCGATTTCTTTCTCTAAATGTAGCATTCTCTCATCTAAGCTCTTTACAACTGAAAGTATGTTTTTGGCAAACATTTTCACATTGAAATCATTATCGCAAAGATTTAAATTACATTTTAATAACAGCGTTTTAGTCTGTAACTGCGCCATCGGGGATATGAAGATGAGACTTCTTAGATACTGATTGTGACGACTTGGTAACTTGTCTTCCCGATGACTTGATCTAAATTTTCCCGATTTTAATACATTTTTGCAAATATTACATTTACTATGACATTTACTATGACAAATATTCTCATGAATTAAATTAACGGGGTTGTGTACTTTTCCGCTGTAGAATTTATCCGCTATACCTTCCTTTCCATGTTTTTTTATCAGAGCAAATATTTTTGACTGTCGTTACATCGTTGCTAACCGGAGTGGTATTTACAAAAATCGAAGTCCCAAGACGTTTCAAAAACGAGAACAGAGAAAACAATTACGCTAGACAGCTACAAAGGAGAAGACCTAGTAAGTTTTGTAAACTTGTGTCTTATCCTATTGTCTGTTTTGTTTGACAATAAAATATGTTTAAAGTTACAAAGCACAGAAATAAAAACACAACATTCAAAACCAAGGCACTCACAGTGTGAACTCCCATGAAACTGAAAGTAACTTTAGGTGCTCTGGAATGGTAAGCATATCCTTCTCTGTTAACAGCATCCATCACGCTGTAAGTAATCCAGGAAAAAGTCAAAATCGGTAAAGTCACACCCGGGAAGACGTGAATCTAGCAGAAAAAGGCTGCTAGAACAAAGATATGTGACCCAAATCTTGAAGTCATCACTTCACAAGTTTTACTCTTATGGCCTGATATGGAATATGTGTTTCTTTCCCTTTAACAGGTAAAGATTGCCTTTTTCCCTCTTCTGGATTTGACTTCATTATCGGAATTGACATGTTCAACACGACGGATACCTTATATATAGAGATACTTACTTTACCGATGCATGACCATGGTTTGTACATTGGTCATTATTGTTTATTTGTATGTCTCTTCTGTGCCGTACTTATGTGATATCTTTGTTTCTATGATTTCCGATGTTGACAATGTCTTCGGACTATGGTTCATTGACGATTCTTTACCTTTTAAGAGGTTTAACGCAATTTAATGCAAGTTTTCCTAATTCTGCACGAAATTCATATTTTAAGGAGTTTCACCTCGGAAACCTGGGGATTTCACGTTAAACAGATACCGAAGTTACATTGAATTTAGATTCTGCACATGCGCATTTCGACAACTTATGTCTCTAACGTGCAGATCAAATCAAAAGATTTTGGAAATACATCAACCAAAATATGTGTGAAAGTTGATAGAGAACAAATAATTAATAGTATCTGAAAAGGAAAGTTAAAATCATCTAAGGACAGAGCTATGCAAGAGGGAGATACTCCCCAGGTATAAAAGGCCCTTTACGAAAATTGCTCTTTTTCAATCCAACGAAAATAAAGCCTCTTACACTGAGTATAGCGAAGCGCTAAACGTAATGAAAACTAGAAAACACGAGGGGACTTCATAAACATAAGTGGATGATGTAAATCGGATAATGGTTTTTATGAAATAAAAACGATACGCTAGGCTCTGGAATAGCCTTGGATAGAAAATTGTGTGTTTGATTGACAAGGGTGTGGTGGCTCATGATGTACTTGGCTTCGAAACATAACCCTTTTACAGCACACACAAATAAACACCGGTAGCTCTTTATTCTTCTGCAAAAACGCAATCCTATCTCTTTCCACCTTTCGTTCTCATCCACAAACTACAATCACGCTTTGTTTAACGCAATTGAAAAGTCTTTTATAATATTTGTATATTATTGATTATTGCACAATATACCTCATCTTTATTTATTAACTTCTGGTTTTAAATTTATACATTACTGTTCTTATTCTTTTTATCATATCTATATTTATAAATTTGGCTAAGCGATATTGCAATACCAATCCCATCATCCTCTACAAACCTGTTCCCAGTACCAACTAAAGTAAATGTTTATAATACTTTTCAACTTCCACAAGGAAACAGAAAAATTAAACCCCGCCCCGTTTTATCAGGACGAAACTGGACGCTATTTTGATTGTCGAGAATCTGAAATTCCTATTGGTCAATAGTCTTCAGCGCATGCGTTCTCCCCACTGCGCAAGCGTACTCTCACTATCCCCCAAGAACTATCTATATAGCTAGGCTATTCCATAGCCTAGCTAAATACCATTTCATCATTTGGTTTGAAACTATTCAAGCAAATTTCAGCAAACTCTCATTAAATGATGTATATATGTAAGGTCTTTAATAGATTACTCATTTTTTATCAGATCTGACAAAATTCCCCATCAGTTCAGGTTCAGCATCGGATTCTAGTAGAAAATCATATTTTGATCATCTGACCTCAGAGCACTTACGAAAATTCAACAAAATTATATACGAATGATGTAGGGAAGTTTTTTTTACAACAGGTATTCATTTTGTTCGGATCAGGTTGTCAATACGGAACATTTTAAAAATGAATCATACGAAAACCATATTTTGATCACCTCATCTGAAACTCGACCGATCTTTACAGGAATGATGTATGGAAGACCTTTACAAATATTTGCTTTTTCCACTCTGATTAAAGATTGCTATGGAACATATGTACAGAGCATAACTTTCATCATCAACACTTAAATTATTTTAACAATATAATCCAACCTTAATTACTAGAATGATTGCTCACTTCAATAGGATGCGACAAAAACATGTTAGAGGTTATGGTGATGAAACACCATTTTCAATCATTTTCCGCTATAAAGTTATTGGAAAGTAGAAATACTTGTATACGGGTATCACTATCATGAGAGTGCGAATGGGAAAAACGGTTGACTTGCATTCTCGGTAAAGTTTACTTACATTCTAATTTTTTTGTCGTCTGATATATCTGGAGTTTTCTCAATTAAAACGATATTTTTTTTACATAATTCAAGATATGATTTTTACATCCCATTTTCTTAATACTTCTTGTTAAACGTACGTTCTGTATCTTAGTTTTTCGTTTCAACACACATATTAAAATCGACAAATTGAGTGTCTTCGGGTCAGTTTTTTTACTTAAACGCCATTTAATGAACAACAACACCATCAACAGTTTCAAATCTTATATATTATAGACTTGAAAGCATTTCGTGCAGTTTACGCCATTTTGCACAAATCAAATCCAAGGGATAAAAGATATATACTGAAACAAACGAACGTGGTCAAGAACTTCATCGTTATAGTTAACTCGTGTACTCAGATAGCTGAAAGCGAAATTTTCTTGCATATGTGCGACAGTTTTTTTTGTGTATCACTGCTGTATTCTTTTCCATGATGTAAGTTCCAAGATTTCATTTTGACTCTACTATTCTGTCAAATTATATTGAGAACTTTGCAAAAGTGTTTTAAATATTTACTCACTCCAATTTAAATTTGCAATAATGATTGCAAATTTTGTGCCACAACTTTTGAGAATGACCAAGAAGTTTGAATAAATCGCAAAGAGCTGAACAAAATCATATTTTTAACTCTATATCTTATGATTTAACAAAGCAGCAATTAAAAAAAAACATGGGAATTTCAAAATCCAATGGAAAATACAGTTTTGTATGGTGTTTCACTACATTTGTATTTCTCATGGGACTTTGAAATATTTTTATAGGACTTTTACTACTGCCATGGGATTTCTTTCACTTCAATGGGGAAAAATTTTCCTATGGCAATACTAGTAATTCAAACTCCAATTGGAAATAGTGAAAAATAGTAAAATCGCACGGGAAAATACATTTTCCAATAGGATTATCAAATTTTTATGCTTTTTGAATTGCAATAATGTAAAAGCGTATTAACATATCAATTTTGGCTGAATTTTGGCTTTTCTATTTAGATCCTTTTGGTTATTTGTTCTCTATCAGCTTTTACACGTTTTTCGGTTCAAGGACTTTCAAATGATTTGGTTTGATCTGCACTGATGAGACATAAGTACGCATACGCAGAAAAAATTAACAGTAACTTCGGTCTTTCGTTATCAACTAACTAATTTGAATTTCGCAAGTCTCATGAAATTTTTCAAATTATTAACACTTATGTGGTAGCTGTCAAAACTGGTTGCACAAGATTTGCAATAACTAGAATTGCAAATTTTAATTGCAATTAGTTTATTATTGAATACCTTTTGAATACCACACTCACTTTTTCTTATGTGACTGACATGTTATGTGACTTTACAGTTGAGAGTGGAAACATTTTTCATGTATTTGAAATAATTGTAACTTCTCAGTTGTATGTAGAAATTCGCAGTAATAATGAGTCCGGTTCATCATTTTAAAACTAAAAGAATAAAAATGTCTCATTTGTAAAGCGTAGAACTGCACTGCAAAAATTGGGAATCGTTTAATATTTTCAAAATACGCATTTTTCCATATTTAAAACGCTGTAACTTTTATTGATATCATTTTCATTTGTTTTGTGAACACCCAAGTAAATTATGATTATTTTTGGGAGTACAATAACCAACTATAGCATAAATCAGAGTCAACTTTACCCCACTACACAATAAACTATAGCATTTAAATTACAATTTTAAGAATCAATCGTTCAGTAAGCTCTTTGTTTGCACAATATTGAGCATTTATTTACATTTTGTACTCTTTTCACAAATCGAATATTTAAGTAGCCGTTTGGTGGTGATTAGCAAACGAAATATGAAGTTTCATGTCCGATCGCACTATTATTAAAATTCATCACAGTAAACTATCGCTCCTCTTGAGTTTTCATGCAAGAAAACTGTAGCCCTCATGCAAGTAAACTTTCGCTCTCAAGACAGAACCCTATCGCATTTACTGGAATTTTCAGCTGTAACGATATGATGCGGCTTGAAAACGATGTACCTAGGTTGCTGAATGCGAAAGACATGTTTTGTTAAAAGAACAGATGTTTTAATAATGAAATTATTACCTAAAATCATAAGTAGGTAAAATGCCTTTAAAATATGTCAAATTTTAAATTACTCTAATATAAAGGTTCTTTGTAATCATAATAATGCTCATGACTTACATATTTCAACGTCAAATACTAGTTTCTGTTAAAAAAAAATTATTTTTAACCTAAATGCCACATTTTTCGTCTAACTGATTGTTTATTTTCCCATAATACATCTGGAAAACACAGGTCAATTTCGCAGGGAATGCAAGTCAACCGTTTTTCCCTTTCGCACTTTCATGATAGTTGGTATTTGGTCAAGTGAGTTACTCAGGCTATGTTTTTATTCCCTTACATTCACTGTCGTTTTGAAGATATCTCCGGAAAATCGTTAAATTTATTTCAGGTCAATATTACTATTAGTAATATTCTGTGCTTTAGAAATAAGACGGAAAAAGGGGAAGTCCTAAAATGAAGGAACAAAGACATATGTTAACAATGAAAGGATATGGAGTCAATGCACATGAGACAAAGTCTCTACAATACATAGTAAAAACAAAATATTTATG
>MJUU01044108.1:180664-208771 GCA_002080025.1 Modiolus philippinarum | reverse complement strand
ATCATTCTAGTCATGTGATTGTCAGTTGATTAGAATGTTCTAGTTAAAAGTTGTGGATAGATTTTTCCAGAAATGATAAATGTATTTATATGAGGTAGCCGAAAAGGGTTAAGTCAGTCAGTTTAATAAGTTTATACAGGATCAATTAGTTTATAAAGGATTATCACGCACATCTTTCGTATTGGAAATCGACATCAATTATTGTGAATCTATTATCAACTATTTAGTGAGGATTATAAGAATTATTCTATTGGGCATTTATTGGTGGAATTAAGTGAACTGTTCATTTGGATTATTACTTGGACTTCATTATTGTCAGATAAGTTATATATTGTATTTAATTTGTAAAATAATTAATTTTTTTTCGTCTGATTAAAAAGTTAATTTGAGCCAATTTTGTTTTTTCTTTGCTGACTTTAATTGGTCATTTCTACCACATAACATGGTGCAGTTTGCTTGTAAATTGTGGCATGTGATTGTAGTTCCTGGCCATTGTAGGTGTTTGCTGTTTTCCTGTTTTTGTAATCTACAGACTATATGCAACAATTCTACAATAAAATTAAATCCATAAATCCAAAAATGTAGGAGTTTGTAAGAAAGTGAGAGTAATGCGTCGATTGGGAAAACATCTAGCAAAGACAGCCTGAGCTCCGACAAAACTTCAAATTATCACGGAGTTTAACTAGTTTTGACATATTCTTAACAATAACAACTGACACTTTGCATTTCTAAGGGCAGACACTACTAAATGACAAATCAGCTGCTGGAATAGTCAGAAGTAGTACTTAAATAAATAAAGCTATGCTACTTTCACTTTGTATATAACTCTAAATATTGACAATATCCGAGTTCAAGTGATCATGAAGCACTATTTTGCTTCAGTCACCCAGGTGGGAAATACTGAAGCCTAATCAATGATGACATGTATGCCCAGGGATCTTACAGGCAAAATTGGTAATATGCATACCCAAATTGGGTGAGGAAATTTCTTATTAGTCTTAAGAAATTTCTTATTAGACTTTAAAGTTGGGTCATCGCTTTGATATGTAACTTGGCAGACGTGCCACTTTGAGGAAATCATACCGCTGCTTAAAGTGAACTTGAAATAATTAAATTCACATCGTAATAATGGTCGCCCGCGAAAAATATTAAGTGGAATCTGACCTTAACAGCAATTAATTCGGGCATAACAGGTCTTACGAAAGGGATTAAATAAAAGATCCCGTAAAAACGATGCCCTTCATCACAAATATAAGTCACTATCAATTTTTTTAGATTTCCATTTCGACATTTAAGTGTCTCTTCAGTGGAGGTAACGTCAAGATATTTGGAATAACATAAACTAAAATATGTGTAAAAGCTGATAAATCCCTTTAGTGATCAGAAAATGACCAATTTTTACACCAGGGAGGGTCTTTTTGACATGAAGTAGAACCCTTATTCGTTAAAAGAGGGTCAATTGTACATGAAAAAGCGACCAATTTTTACAAAAAGAATCGTATTTTTTTCCATACTGAGGGACATCCTTATTCAACTTGGAGAGGGTTTTTTGACATAGAAGAGGCATTTTAATCCCTCAAAATAGGGATTATTTTAACGATTAGAAAGTGAGAATAACGCATCACATAGGAAAAAATATATTTATCCCAGTTTAATATACATGTAACAAACAAACCTGAGATTCTTTTTTAAAATGGTTGCCATAGAAATGGCCTCTATGGATGTAGGGTTTAACAATATATTATGTTGCAGTTGTAACTTTACATGTTACAATCATTATTGCTAAAATCGATGTTTCCATGCTTCTGAATCAAGTGTGATTAAAGAACGTGCATGGTTAAATTAATGAAATAAATATTACTTTTCGTAATTTTTTTCATAAATGTGCTAGCTACGTACTCGCCAGTATTTTTTTTGTATGGATTTCAAAGTGTAAATGTGTTATTTTTATGTTTTTTTTTATAAACTCTCTTCAAAATATTATAAAATACAACGTCAAATATGAAAGCATGATTTCATGATTTCTTTGCCAAAGCAGTATTTTAATTGTATGACAGGATTATATTTATAAAGTTCAAATTATACGATAACATGATTAATAAACAGCTGCGCCGAGTCGCATGATACACCCGTCGTCACCCTCCAAAACTTTAAGTGATTTAGGTAAGGGGTTCTCAATTCAGAAGCACCTGTAACTGCCCAATTAAGCTTAATTTCTCTTTAAGAAATTCATCTGCAAAGTTTAAAGTGAGCTGATCAAAGTACTTATCAGTTAGAGCGCAACATGTAAAAAATTGCCTTAAAATTGAAAACAAAGTCCCATAACTCTTGCAAGAAAAATCGAAATTTCACGAAAAAGTATACAGATCGTGAGGTCATTACATCCAATACCTCTACAAAGTTTGAAGTGAATTGGCCAAAGGGTTGTCAAGTTAGAGCGTGACGTGTAATAAATTGCCTTGAAATTAATAAATGAAGTCCCATAACTCTTGCAAAAAAAACCGAAATTTCACGAAAAAGTAAACAGCTCGTAAGGCCATCATATCCAATACCTCTACAAAGTTTGAAGTGAATTGGCCAAAGGGTTGTCAAGTTAGAGCGCGACATATAAAAAATTGCCTTAAAATTGACGAATAAAGTCCCATAACTCTTTCAAGAAAAATGGAAATTTCACGAAAAAGTATACAGATCGTGAGGCTATCATATCCAATACCTCTACAAAGTTTGAAGTGAATTGGCCAAAGAGTTGTCAAGTTAGAGCGCGACATATGAAACGGACGGACAGACGGACGGACCGACAATCGGACATCGGTATACCATAATACGTCGGTCATTAGACGGGCGTATAAAAATGGAAATAAATGTCTTATAAGTTAATTTTATATCTGATTGAAGAGGAATCCGTGTTAATTTGATTAGCACGTCTTCTTACACAGGAGGAGATCATTTACACCACAGAAACAAATGTTTCAGTTGTCATGGAATGTTCCTCCTTTGTTGCACACTTTTCTATTATGGGTACATTGATTGCCTGAAGTTCACAAAATAAATCTTGAACATTACATTCCGAGTTTTACATAATTGTAAGTTTAAAATTTGTCATTATTGTGCCTTATATTATCATGAACTCTTCATGAACAATCATAAATCAAAATATTGAACAAAGCCTTCGCATTATATTTCGTCGACACAGGCGTCTTCATCGGATTCAAACCAAAAATGTCCCTAGATGCTGAACGTTAATCCTCTGCTTTATACTTTACACAGATTGTCTACAGAAAAAAAACGATGATGATTAGAAAATGACAAAAACACCAATATACAACTAGATCTGAAATTGCAAGCAATAGCTGATGTAGCCTCTGGCAGCCTATTCGATGTAACCATCTTCTTTGAAAATCAAAATCTACCTTGTAAAGAATTTTCTTTAAATCGGACAAAGTGGAGTTTTTTTTACGTATTTTGGTGCCCATCATGGAAATGTCAGCCATTTTGATTTTTTTCCATTGCATCTTTATTGCAGTATCGAAATCTACAAACATATTAATTTACTTTGCAATCGGGTCAAGTTGAAAAATTTTTTACGTACTTTGGCAACCATCTTTGGAAAAAGCGGCCATTTTTAAAAAGTTTTTGTCAATTGAAATTAATTCCTTCCTCTCATGTAACTGAACATTTATACAAAATATGATCCTTTTCTACAAAACAATTTCTGAGATATCGCAAAAAGTTTATCTTTCATGTATTTTGGTATCCATCTTGAAACAAAGCGGTCATTTTGAGTTTTTTTTTTCGCACAGATTCCGTGGTTTCATCATTTTGATTTCCAAATATTTGACTTTATCTGCACAGAAGAGACCTAATTTGTCGAAATGCGCATATGCAGAATCTAAATTGACAGTAACTTCAGTAATTGTTATTTGAACCTCTCTAAAAAGTTTAATGAAAATCTGTCGAGGCGTTTGTAAGATAATTGATGGGCAGTTTTTATGCATAAATTGGCGGCCATCTTGAAAATGATGGCCATTTTGAATATAAAATTTCATACAAGGTATAACTCATCATAATGAAGCTTCTGACAAAATATGAAATTATTCATATCAGTGGAATAAACAAAGAAACAAAGAAAATACTGATTAAAACCATTCCATCAAACAACACTGCGTATTCCTAGGCAATCTTGAAAACGGTGGCCATAAAGTCCAAAAGACAACTAGAAGTGGTGCAATCAGATATGATGGTCACCCCAGCACTCGCTGCTTGACACAGAAAACAGTTGTTATAGACCTTGGGCGTAATTTTCCTCGCCAACTGGAATTCAAATAATGGATAGTCACTATTTTTACTGAAAAAGAATACAATGATATACGGTTGCTGGGAAGAATTCCCCAAAATAAGAGGTCTTTGAGACTTTCAGGAAGTTAACCAAAATTGGAATTTGATATTTTGAAAAAAACTAATTGGTGAAAATGTTTTTTCAAAAAAAGTATGGTTGCTAGGTAGAATTCCAAAAAGTGGTCTTATTAGCACATGATCTAATATTTTATGGAAGTTTTTAGAAAAAAGTAAAGTTCTGAATACTAAGAATTCTGTTAAATTTTGGTAAATATCCTGAAAGTCTGAAGGACTACTTATTTTTGAAATTCTACTTTGCAACCTTACTGTAAGAATTTGTTTCAATTAGGATAAACATTTTCACCAATTGGATTTCAAAAGTATTTGATTCCAATTTTGGTAAATTTTCTGAAAAGCTCAAAGACAGCTTATTTTTAGGATTCTACCTAGAAACTATACTTTTAGAATTTGCTTTGTTTTGAACATATATTTTCATATATTGGATTTCTAAAATTTCGATTCCAATTTTGGTTAACTTAATGAAAGTCTCTAAGACCACTTATTTTTTTCTAATTCTACCTAGCAACAATACTTTAATAACCTTTTTGAATTAGGAGAAACATTTTCACCAATTTGCTTTTCCAAAATATTGGATTCCAATTTTGATAAACTTCCTGAAAGTCTCAAAGAACTCTTATTTTTGGGGTCTTCCCAGAAACCATATATCCTTTTTAGTAAAAATAGTGATTATCAATGATTTGAATATCAAATTGTTGAGGAAAATTACACCCATGGTCCATAACAACTGTTTTCTGTGTCAAACAGGGAGTTTGGGGATGACCATCATTTCTCACGGCACCACTTTTAGGTGTGAATACAGTAAATAAATCTCCTTAGTGATGTCATGTTTATTTACTGAATTCACACCTATAGTTATTGTCGAGAGTTGATAACAAGCGATAAACAAGCCTCACGAGTTGTGAAAGAAACCTATTTCTTTTATGATAACTCTAGTGTTGTGTTCTCCTAATTATGTTAAGTTGGGAGAATTTGTTTTTATGTTTTTGAGAATACATTGAATATTAATTATTTAAGTTAAACTTAGCTTTATAATTAATGTCAAGCATAACAATAAAATTTCCCGTATATAAAGTAGAAACTAAAAAAAAATAAAGGTGTTTTAGGAACTATGTTGCATTACAAGCACATGTTCGCAATGACAAGTGCGTGGTTTAACGCTGGTGACAAACCTGGGTATCTTTTCAGAAAGCTCGGTTGAATTTATTTACAGTTTTAAACATCTATAATAAAATTAATTTCTGCTTGTCAGTTGAGTGAAAATGTTACGAATTATTTCTAAATGTAGGTGTAAATTTCTCTGTATCTGTGGTAACTGATTCCGCTGTCAATTTCTACGCGTCAATGATTTCCATGTTCAAGAATGAGCGACAAATCCAGGCGCGATAACCTTTACACACATTTTAGTACTGCTCCCCGATAA
The DNA here is from genome assembly GCA_002080025.1 of Modiolus philippinarum. Taxonomy (NCBI): domain Eukaryota; kingdom Metazoa; phylum Mollusca; class Bivalvia; order Mytilida; family Modiolidae; genus Modiolus; species Modiolus philippinarum. Next base: position 202,935 of record MJUU01044108.1, on the reverse strand, counting down.
CTGAATGTTATCAGTAACCAGACGAAAAGAAAAGATACTTGCTATAGATGTCGCGCTGATAAGTAGGCGTTTTAATTAATGCTAATTAATTTACTCAGCGGGAATTAAGTACTCAAGTCAGATATCATTGTCATACTACCATGAAGCTAGGATATTCAGAGTCCAACCAGCTATGTAGAAAACAGTTTGAATTATCCGTGTCTTCATCGTATTTTGGTTTTGAAGTCGACATGGAAATTTTTTTTATGCAAAAAAAAATGTAATAAATATTCAACACGTCCAGCATTATATTCTCCGTGTGTTGCAACTTTCCCGGACTTGTTCACATATATAGTCTATTAATATTTTTATTTTACCATCATGGTAGATCAATTTGTTATCTGTATATAGATGTATTTGAATGCTGAATGATAATGTTTGCTGATTTGTCTTATATATTTACTATGAAGGTGAAATAATAAATGTGACTGAATCTCACGAATTCGAAATTATTTATGTGTAAATACAAAAAAACGAAGTTGCTGTCTATGATTTATTTTCTGCATATGCGCATAAACGATGACCGGATAAAATGTAGAAGAGAACCGGTTTGTCACTACACATTTTCATCAAAGTCAAGCGATGTTTTGTTACCTTACACTGAGGGATTTCTGTAATATCAAAAGTTTTCGTGTTCAGAATGGTGGTCATTTAGTTTGTGTTTTTTTTCTTTTTTTTTGTTTTTGTTCTTGTTTTTGTTTTGTTTTGTTTTTTGTTTTGTTTTTGTTTTCTTTTTGTTTTGTTATACCCCCCGCTTTAGTGGGCGGTATATAGTGATCATTGTGTCTGTCCTTTCGTCCGTCCGTCCGTCTGTCCGTTCGTTATTCCGTCCGTCATAGGGGTACACACTTTGTGGCGACAACTCCTCCTAGACTACTTGGTGAAATCCAATGAAACTTTCACAGAATGTTCAGTACACATTGCCATCGTGCACCATGTATTTAAAATTTTGACTTTATCTTTTTGGGGAAGCGGGGGATATGATATACGTGAGCTTTGCTAACATTTTTCTAGCCCCCGCTTNAGTGGGCGGTATATAGTGATCATGGTGTCTGTCCGTCCGTCATAGGGGTACACACTTTGTGGCGACAACTCCTCCTAGACTACTTGGTGAAATCCAATGAAACTTTCACAGAATGTTCAGTACACATTGCTATCGTGCACCATGTATTTAAAATTTTGACTTTATCTTTTTGGGGAAGCGGGGGATATGATATGATATGATATACGTGAGCTTTGCTAACATTTTTCTAGTTTTTTGTTTTCTGTTGTTTTTTTGTTGTTTTTTTTGTTGTTTTTTTTTGTTTTGGTTTTGCTTTTGTTGTTGATTAATGTTTAAAGGGGTTACAAAATTAAAGTGAGAGACTTTAACCGACTAAAAGTAAAGAGCAAACGAGTATGGGACGAAATTCAAATGCTTGACAACAGCCACGACTGTAAGATGCTTTTATATATTGTCGTTCAACATTTTGAAGTCAAACAATTAACTGACTTTTTAGAAGCTATAACTGGTTCTCGTCTACTTTTGTATTGTTAAGTTTATCACTCATGATTTATTCAAGTTTCAAGCCAAAGGCGTCTGTACTCAAGACATAATAGTCACAAGTATACTCTGTTACAATTACGATATGAAGCGTGGTACTCTGGACGGGGGAAAATAGTTTAGTAAACTTAAGGCAGGTACGAACCCAAACTTTTTAAAAGGAGAACGGCAAACGCGTACCAAACAAACAATGGTTGACCCCATCAACTTAATTGGTTTGGTAACAAAAAAAACCAAAACATTAACATGGTGAAACTCCGGTTGCCAAAACTATAAAGTTAAATGAAAAATAATGGAAAATGAAGTAAATGTACCCATTTTATATTGGACAAAAACCCCAATGAATAAATGGATTACATCCGCAACGGAACAATGTCTTTATAATCGTTCTCCGTATGGCCTTAACTAATGAGCAATAAACCTTACAATGAGTTTATAATTCCAGTCCGAAAAGTCATTGTGTGAAATTATCTCCCTTCTAAACATGCTAATGAGGTGGGCGTCTTCTTCATCAGCCATCTTTTAGAAACACGCCGTCTGTTGATGGTGCATAGTAACGGCTGGATATTAAGCTTGTTCGGGTATATAAATCACAAAGGAACGATGCATTTAGTAAAACAAAAACATTTACAAAGTAAAAGATATCAATTGGTCTGCTATTGCACGTTCAATTGTTTATATTTGATGTCAAATGTCTTCACTGACTTCACTGCGACCACACTAAAATGAACCTGGCGACAATAAAATATTTATTAAAAGGCAAAAAATTACCGGGGGCGGACACAATTTCTGTATTAAAAGATAGCCAAAGGATCAATCTTGAAAGGGAAATATGAAATAATTGATTTCAAAGATGTATATTTCAAAGATCCAAAATGACATCCCGTAACTAAGGTGAAATTGAGGGTGGTATCTTCCATTGTGTNTTGCTCAATTGATGACAATTTGTAAACGTTTTTGTGTATTCGAAAAGGGGACATCGAATAACATGTATTAAATCATTTTCTTTTTAATGGAAACGATATATAGCATCGCTTATATTCACAAATATTGTGACCTTTAAAATCATCATAATTGATTTAAATCTCATAAACCTTTTTTCCGATATTTCAAACAATTAAATATAAAAAAAACATGTATTTACCTTTTTTATTTATTGAAATAAAAAACAAATATATAAATATAATAATAATACCATCCCTTATACAATCGAAATACCCGCCCGATATACTACTAGTATATAAAGTCTATCACAGGGCGGTTACTTACTTGCCAGTATAACAAGACTTATCCATTTTCAAACTGCCGGAGACACCAAAAATCCTCAATTTAAAAAATATTTTCTTATATCAAAATACGCGTAATTAAAAGACAAATTTCATGGTATCACTTAATAGTATTTCATATGTATATTTAATTTGCTACGATTTTTTAACGAACACCACCCTTTCTTTTTTGCTATATATTTTAGTTGGCTATTACTGTAAAATGGACCGATTTTAGAACACGATTTTCAAAACATCGGAGACACCAGAAGGAAAAACTTCAAATTAATTATTTTTATATCAACAGAAAGATAAATTTATGCAGCAAATGAGAGTATCACTTAATAAGATTTTAGATTGATAATAAAATGAAAAATACAGACTAATCGAGGATACCCATAAAATTCCCGTTATTTTCTTTGTCAATCAGACGATCATTACAGTTTTGACACCCCGGGTGAGTAGACACGGGTGGTCTGTTATCAGTGTCGCTAATTCTTCAGTATGAATACACATGCATTACATGAACACAGGAAGGAAAATTATTTTTAGCAATAAAAGAATACAAAAACATATTCAAGATCATTCAACTGTTTTGGGAGAATGAATTAATATGCGTGTACACAAGAAGCTATTTATTTCATTTCTTCTTCTTTCCAATAAAATTAAGGGATAATGCAGACGACATATATATGAAATGAGCACGGAATTAAAAATAACAAAAGAATTTCCATGACATGGTATTGACCCCATGTGTGACCTCTAGAACAACCAATGAAAAAACGGCTGAAAAGTTATCTAATCATATGAAAGGCCAATGAAATGATAGCATAAAAGTTATCACTAAGTAATACGAAAATTATCCAATCGTGAAGAGCGTAAACATCATAAGAGAATGATTCCTATAAACTATTGATAAATATATACGAACCTCAGGCTTGATCTGTAACTCATAAAAGTTAACTGACGGATCAAATCAATATCCTAAGATGTCTTTGAAATATTGCGAACAAAAATGGTTTTCCTGTTATTCTAAAGTCTACAGGGCAATCAATACAAAAGAATTATTGAATCTAAGTCTTGAACTCAATCTGTAACTCGTCATGATGAACAAATTAATACCTCAAGGGATCCCCCCCCCAAAAAAAATCTTGAGAACTATTTGCTTTAGCATGACGAAACAACGGAAAACGATGAAACTTCAAAAAAATTATTGCGATGCATACTAAGACGGCAATTCAGAAGTACCACTCAAGGAGACAACGCGACAAAGACGAAACAAATGAAACAAAATTTAAAGATACCAACAAGAACTAAATGTGTGAACCTAACAAAATATGGAGGTAGTGAGGGTAAAATCAAAGTACCAAACAGAATTGTCCTGTTTCGAAATCCAAAGGGCAAAACACAAAGTATTTGCAAAACCACCGGAAAAATTGCCAACCGCAATGGTTATACTAAATATACTTTTATACTGTAATGTTACATTGATAGGATATTTATAGTCAATTACTGCTGTTTTGATATCTTTTTATTTAATTACCACTGTATTGATGCCTCTGTCGCTGGAGTCCACGAGTGTATCACCAACCCTGTCGCCCAGTTTTTCGGTACTTGCCTGAAAACTGACACTTTAAATTCATAATACAATGTATCAAGTTACCACTTCCGGAGCGCCTGATAATACCTTCAGTTTTGTAGGAGTTCAAACTGCTAGTGCTATAATTTCTAAGCTTTTTTTATGTATTTATGTTCAGTTGTTTGGTCTGTTTAAGGTTAACTTAATTTGTGGTTAATTGATATATGTTTAATATCAATAGTCGTGTTTTTTCTTTTTGTTTGTTTGTTTGTTTGCTATTTCTTATTTTTTTTTTTTTTACTTACCCGGTATTTATTTATTTATTATTTTTTGTTTTTTTTCTGTTATTTCTATTTTCTCACTTTTAGCTTCTGTATTTGTTTGCTGGATATATAACAAAAACATAAATTTTATAAAACTGAAGGGCATTGTCCTTGTTCAAAGCTCTGTCCTTAGATGATATTTCCATTTCTTTCAGACCTTTTTGGTTATGTGTGCTCTTTCAGCTTGAGAATTTTTTGTATTTCTGGTGATCCAAAAGTTCAATTTTATTTGCATTTGAGACACAAAAATTGTCGAAATGGACATCTGCAGAACTAAACTTTACAAAATCTTGATCGATATTACACTCCTAATTTACATATCATAAATTCTGAATGTAAAGGGTTTATTCCTCTTTTTCACATATTTCGGTACATGGATTTCCAAATGTTTTGATTTGATATGCACCGAGGAAACATAAGCTGTAATAATGGCCATATGCAGAAACTTAATACAGAGTAACTTCTGTATTTCGTTATTGCTTTATCGTGGTTTGTTGTTTTTTTTTATTTCTGTGCTTTGTGGCTGTCTAATGTCATTGTTTTCTGTTATCTAGTTTTGACCATGTGTTTGGACTTCGATTTTTGTAAATACCACTCCTTTGTTCCCTCAGTATTCTACCACTGGTCCGATGCCTCTGCTTGTGGGCTGTAACTCCCGAGAGTATTAACCAACCTAGTAGTCAGCATTTGTTGCTGGCCCGAACACCGATTTTATTTGGAAACTTCCAATATCTAAATTATTGTTTCGAACGAAGGAGTATCTCCTTCTAGTATAGTTCTGTTCTTAGCTGAATAACCTTTGCCATTTAGATTCTATTTGTAATTTGTTCTCCATTATGTTTTTCACAGATTTCAAAATGTTTTGATTTGATCTGTATTGAGGTGACAAATATTGTCGAAATGAACATATGAAATTCACAGCAACTTCGGTATTTCGTTAATTTTTCTTTCGAATCAATCCTTGAAACATGTCTTATAAAATTATTTCTACTTGTATGTCACACACGAACTCGTATCATAAAAAATTGAATGAACTCATAAATATAAATGAAAATAACATATTTCTTATTAATTTATTTTTTAAGATTGAAGATTGCTAAATGTGTAAGCAAGCCATCAGAGTACATATAGCCAAATTAGATCCGACACAGTTACATGTGTTACAGTCGTCTTTATAGGATTCGCCTACTTTGTACACTTTTCCATCACTAGCTGTACACTGATCACCTGAAATTTACAAAACATATTTATGACATTTTTTACAGAAAAAATCAAATAAATAGAACAAAAATTGATAGTTTGAGTCACAAATAAACGAAAAATATTATGAAAATTGTGTTTTGTGCAGTTAATAGTAATTTAACCGAAGTAAATCTGATGTGGTATATTTCCACCACATTAGTAATAACTGATGCATTGGACAATATTCCATGGACGTGGTCAACAGGTAATATAAAGTAACAGTCCTGCTAAATTTGTCAATATATAGTTTGAGGAGCATTGAATCATTTTTTTTTATTTTATCAATACCATCTCCTATGTGAGTTTGCCTTTCACTTCAGTTACTTTTGTACTAAATATATTGTACAGAACTGACTGAGAATTTTAATTTCTTTGTTCATTGTTGATTATGGTTCAACGCAGGATTGACCAATAAATTACCGGGAAAAGTCATACCATTAATGCATTAAACCCTACCGCTGGCTGTTGCCAGTGCCGGTACCAAGTCCGTCTATCCCGAGTTCCTATCGTTATCAGTGTTTGTTTTTTTTTCATTTTATTGTTTTTCTTGTGCAGTTCACTGGTTGATTGTCACATAATGTTCGGCCATTGTAAGTGTTTCCTATGGTGGCATAGTTCTGCCCCCTACTTGTCAAATAATTAAGTAGACTTGTCAGATATTTATGTCAACATGTCAGATATTTATGTTGACTTGTCAGATAATTATGTTCACTTGTCAGATAAAAAATCATTTTATTATATGGTCCAACGCATAGGTCTGCCATCCAAAAGTCAACATAAATATCTAACAAGACTACATAATCATCTGACAAGTCGACATAGATATCTGACAAGTCGACATAAGTATCTGACAAGTCCACATAATTATCTGACACGTCCACATAATTATCTGACAAGTCGACATAAATATCTCACAAGTCCACATGTCGACTTGCTAGATAATTATGCCGACTTGTCTGATAATCATGTCGACTTGTCAGATAATTATGTGGACTTGTCAGATATTTATGTCGACTTATCAGATATTAATGTTGACTTTTGGATGGCAGACATTGGCATTAGATGGTTAATAGACCACATAATAATTTCTTTTTATCTGACAAGTGAACATAATTATCTGACAAGTCAACATAAATATCTGACATGTTGACATAAATATCTGACAAGTCTACTTATTTATCTGACAAGTAGGTGGCAGAACTATGCCACCATAGTTTCCTGTTATCTTTCCTTCATTAATTCCTAATTTCAGTATCAAAATCTTGTAATGATCACAAAAGCTATTTGTACAAAATGCTCAATGGCAGATTCATCAAAAATATTATATGTTAATGAAATCAAATGGGACAGATGTCCTGAATTACAAACTGTATATCGCAAACTTTATCGTTCATACTAAAAAGAAATGTAACTTTTGACATATACAATCCATATTCATAAGGTAAAAAATCTGAATATATTTTCAAATAGTTCTGCTCAGACAAGTGGTAAATTAATGCAATTTAAACTGTAATGAACTATGAAAAATTCGATCAAATAAATACATGTAGTTCCCTTGCAGATTGTTGCATGTAATTATAATTTTCAGCCATTGTAGGTGCTTCCTGTTATTCATTTTTTAACATGTATTTATTGCATTTATCCTATATCCCTGCATTGCACTCCGGTATGTCAGTTACCAGCTCAACGTCAGTGGTTCTCTAGGGTCACTCCGGCTTCCTCCACCACTAAATCTAACCGCCACGATATAGCTGAAAAACTGTTGAAAGTGGCGTTAAACACCATACAAATAAACACGGTTATACATTCTTTACCTGATCCTGCGATAAGTCTTTTTTTACCAATATCCAAACAAAACCTTTCAGTACACATCACAGCTCCATTGTTACATCCACAGTGATTACATTTGTCATAACTTGGAAAAGAGTCTCCATTTGTGTATATCGTCCCATGATATCTGCACTCACCATCTAAGTAAAAAAAGGAAGATTCGTCTTAATATTATTTAGCATTTAGCGATTAAAGTTTACTTCCTGTTGCAATTTATAGGATGCGGGAACAGCTTACATAACATGTTTAATTGTAAGACCTGTTATCAGACAAAATTGGTTAGACATTCCGAAAAAAGCCTATCACTCTTGTCATTTGAACATCAGTTAAAACGTTAAAACGTAAAATTAAGCACTATATTGCATCTGATTTCGAAACCTACTCAATGGTGATTGTTTCCTTCCCAAAACAGCTGATAAACGCCTGAATATGGCCTGAAAGTATCGTATATCTTATTTTATATGGAGCACCAAGAAGTTTGTACAATGATTATCATAGTTCAGGGATATTTGTTGATTGGAAAAAGATGAAGTTTTATTATCTTACAATTTTTTTTAGAAATAGAATATTTAATTATGAAAACCACTTAAATTTACTTTGAAATAAATAATAGCTTAAAGATATCTAACAAAATATAAACTGATGCGTGTTCAACGTTAAAAGTCCCGTAACTCTTGAAAAGAAAAATAAATTCGTTAAAATATAACAAAGAGCTTTCTTTCGTCATATTCTATGACGTGTGCAGAGTTTGAAGGCATATAGTAGGTGTTTTATTGGTACAAAGAAGAACCCCATTAGTATTTTGGACATAAATCTTTAGGGATGCATCTTAAGTATTATAACATTGTCTATTCCATATCAAAAGATCTCAAAAATGACTGTGAGAAAGGCTGAGATTCATAGAAAATAACCCTGTTATATCAAGTGTAATAAAAAAAAACATCATGTTTTATTTGAATATAATTTATATGTGTTTTAATTACTCTGTTGATTCCGCTCTTTTTAATTGAATATTTTTATTAGTAGTAAGTTGCCATTATTGTTTTTTTTAAATTACAAAGGAATATAAAAGAAAGGTCTGGGATGATGTTAGTGGAAGCAAGCAGGGTGTCTCGGGTCGCTGAGGTGTCTGGACGATATTCCCATTATTTTAAACATTTTGATCACACAGATCAGAAAATTTTAGTAACGTTTTATTGTTTTCAGAAAAGGAAAATGTGTAGTAGAATAATTGGGCGTCGTTATGAACTTATTCTTAATACAACGACTTTATGAAATTGCTTTTATCCATTAAAGATATACGATTTTTGATTTAACATTTTAAATTTAATAGACAACCATTCCGGGTCCTTTAGTGACATAATGCAAAATTAGCAATCGATTAAAGCGCTTTTAGGATTTATGTAAGCTGGTTCCCGGCTGACTATTCCCCAAGTCTCACGAGACGTTAGTGAATAGTCACCCGAGAACCAGCTTAAGGAAAATGGGATGCTAAATTGCCCCCTTATCAGACATGACGTCATCTTTTCCCCTGGGGCTTGCTTAGGTAGGCCAGATGGTTGAAAATATATCTCCTAGGTACTTTTGCGGACTTCATGCATTTTATTCTATATTAACCCTTTGAACATCGCCATCGGTCAAGATTCCACTTTGACCATTGCATAGTGTAACTTCGGACTTGAACGTTTCGGCCTTGGACGTTTCGGCCATTACTGATCGGCGACACGTTAATTCAATGAAAACATCTTACATAGATGTGTACGAAATACGATTTCCTGATATCTTTTGTTATCTTTTATGTTAGTTTCATATTCTTCTTCTTCTTCTTTAAGTTTTCAGCCAAACTTCAGGATACTGAAGATTCCTTGCTGTGCGATGCGTGAGTCTGTTAATTTAATGCCAAATATTTACAAAATAATTTTACAAAATTTCAAACTAGTGCAAAATATTTATAATCGGTGATTAAAAACTTGAAGTGTGATGTTTACATGAGATTTGAGAGAACAGCTGGTGTTAGCTGTTCTCATTAATTGGCATCTGTGGTGGCCTGTACAAGGCCTGTACGAACTGAGCAAGGGAGCATATTACATTGGATGATGGTGTATGGAAAGAGTGATGATTTATATGTGTCTTTTGAAGCAGTTATATGACGGTATGCGTAAGGATGGTTTTGTCTGGTTATACTCTTGTGGGGATGAGAATGTGTGTTGACAGTGGATAATTTTATACATTAGTATGACTCTCGTATCTCTTATAAATAAAGTCAGGAGTAAATGCTGCTTTAGTTTTTTAAACGGAAAACCAGGTCATGTTGGGGTATGTTGATGACCAACCTCGAAAACGGTTCATAAAAAGTGATTGGATATTTCTCGACATTTGCCAAGATTTATACGGAAATGAAGCACTTTCAGCACATACTTATGACAGGGTCGAAATGACCAATGAGGTGTTTTATTGGTACAAGGACGAACCCCATTAGTATTTTGGACATAAATCTTTACTGATCTTTACTGATGCGTCTCAAGTATTATAACATTGTCTATTCCATATGTAAAGATCTGAAAAATGGCTGTTAGAAAGGCTTTCATAGAAAATAATCCTGTTATATCAATGGTGTTATAATAGCACATTTTAATTGAATACAATGTATATGTGTTTTAATTACTCTGCTGATTTCCCTCTCTTTGATTTGATACTTTTATTATTAGAAAGATGCCATTATGGTTTTTCATCCTTCGAAATTACAGAATAGTCAGATAACTTAATCAGTTAATACAAGGTGGCAGCACTGATTGAGGTTTAAATATCAGAAAATGCTTTTACCGTTTCCCGCTAATTGTCTTGTATATCAGAAAACTTAAGATGGAATTTCAATTCTTTTGCTATTTGCTGTTCTAAAGTAAAGGCTTGTCAGAACAAACGTTCTTAATCAGATTTTTTTAGACTCAAACTCTCTTTATTATTCCTTCTATGTTCTATATATTTAAGTAGAAACATTCAATAGTTCCGGATTGATCACGTATTCCCGTTTTTACGAGTACTTGCAAAGATGAAAGAATGTTCTTTCAAAAAACTAAACTATTGCATAGAGGTGTACTTAGCATTTCCCATTGAATAAAGTTTCGAGTAATATTTTATTGTTATTTTATACTTGTATTCTGTGATCTCTTTTGTCTTTGTTTTGTTAAAAGTGTTTTTAAGTTCTTTCCTTTTATTTGGACTAATGGGTAGGCTATATTTTTAATAGTTTATGACAGTGTCTAGGTTGAAGCTACAGAACAACAAAGGCACAACTAATATAATATATCTAGATAAATTAAATTAAATTTATACCTATATCGGAGGACCCAATTTGAAATAAACCGTAAGCCATGGTGTTCATGGGTTATCCTTGGTTGACGAAATCAACATAAGTTTCTATTGTGATGATACATATTTTTATAAGTAAAAAATTAATATGTTTTTAAATTGTATGAATTTTTTTATCACAATCTTAACTTGTTGATTTTTTACCTAAATATTTTTATCTTTTACCTAATGGCACAACCTACTTGTGGTGTAGAATACAAAAAAAAAAAAAATAAACAACAACAAACAAAAAAAAAAACAAACAAAAAACAAAAAACAAAAGGTACTGTAGAAACGTACATATAGTTTCTACAACGAGAACTAAATTAAGTGAGAACCGAACCGTCAATCAAAAGAACGAACAATCCATGGACAATGGCAAAAACAGACACAATAAGAAACAAAGACACCACTTGAGTACGGGACAAAAAAGAAAAATGAAGACACGATACAGATGAACAACTAAATTGATTATGATTTCTCACATCGAGTTAAATAAATTTTGATAATATTTGAAAACGACGCTTGCCGAGTTTTAAAGATATAACAAGATGTGAAAAATTTCATAATTAATGTGTTTAAGTTGTAGTAATTGTTTCTCTAATGACATTATGTAAAACATCGAACATTATGTTCCGAATAGATTTGGCGGGAAATTTCAGGTGGGTTGTTCTCTCATTAGAGACGAGAAATATTTCTATCACACCGGTCAGGCGTTGGTCATTAGAGAAATGCCATTTATAAACTTACATGTGAAAATCAAAACCCACATATACTTAAAGAAAACAAAAGATTCAGAGAAAAACATTTTATCAAACGAACTACAGGTAGAAATATTTAACCAAATAAATCGATTGTAACAATTTTCAGATTAATTTTAGAGTGATCACTTAAATGCAAGTTTTGGTCAAATTTACCTTGCCCAGAATCTGTCACTAAATAGGCTAAAAGCGGTATAAACTCCTCTTTTTTAAGGTTTTTAATAACGTTCTGTTAAATGTCCACAACTTATCCTCTGAATTAAGGTTTTATAAAATTGGATTGAAAAAAAAACTTTGAAAATTCAATAATTACAGGACCATTCGTGAAAAAAATACAAAAATACAAAATTTGCATATTGCACAGTAAAGTTTTGTTTTGCTGTACACGTGTTTCAAGGAATTTGAAAAATTATCCTTTAGCTCCATGCAGAACGTTCAATAGATTAGGCGTTGTTAGTACAGTTACATTCAAGAGCTTCCCAACTTTTTCGTCTAAGTAAGGTGATAGATAGTACTGAAGCACATACATATTTCAGTTCATTTAGTTGAATTTGAGTATTCCATAACTTAAAAACTGATTGACAGAAATATCTCGGTGCTGTAATGTTTTAATATGTTCTTTTTAATTTATCTAACTCTTCCCAAAATTGAAAATAAAATAACTTATATGTTTTTAACTTGTGAGGGCAATAACAAAATTACCGAACGATATTGCCTGGAGTCGAAATCCAGGGTAAAAGAGCTGGAAAGCTGTAAAACCTAATGGTCCTGACTTGGTACAGGCAATTCAAATGAAATTGTGGGTTAAATCTGTTTGATGGCGCGCCATACCTTCCCGTCGATTTAGGATGTGTCCAGTAGCAACTCAACAATAGTTTTTATTGAAAGGTCGTACAGAGTGAAAAGAAATGATCATTCTAGTACTACGCACAAAATGAATCTTGAATCATGGACCATTGCCTATTTTTTTTCTATAAGGGACTAACATTGTTCAAAAACGTTTTTTAAAAGATCGTATGAGGCGGATTTTTTGTTTGTTTGTTTTTTTTTTTTTTTTTTTTGAAGCCCTGAATAGTAAGGCAGTTACGGAGACAACTATGCTTTATGAGAAAGTCCGAATAATTTGTCCTAGCTTTCGCGTTCCAAATTAACTGTAAAACATACTGTATACACTCCGTAAGCAGGAGAATTAGAAAATTGCCGTCCATGGTATGCAAATTTAAATATTTTTAAATTTAAGTCATCCCTTTTGTCATAAATTTTAGTACTGAGATAACTTCTTTTGTCATATTCGAGATGCAAGTCCAAAAACAAATGTAGAGCTAGTAGTTTCTGTTGTTTCCTCTGTCTAAATTTGGAGGATATATTGATCGGGTCCATTTTACAACAGATGCATTATTGAATTGAAAGCATCAATGTATATCTATGAGTGAGATTGAACGATGTAGCAACTTTTATATTAACATGATCTAGTATGCACCAGAAATATGAATGGCCAAATGAGATTGTGAAAATTGCAACTATTTAATACGTGCTCTGTTTGAATTTTCATTTCAAACAGATAAATTAACAATGAAGGGATGTGAAGTAAATGCAAATAAGACATGGTAAAGCTAAGCAGTGTTTGCCATATTCATGTGTGGACTTTCTTAGTTGAACAAAGAAATGTTTGTGTTGTTGTTACATTTGCCTATATATATTATCCTATATTGGGAAGAGGTAACATGGGTAATTGTCCAAACAATGGATTTTAAATAACTCGGTAAATTTAGTCATGATACCCGTCGTGGACTCCACGGGAATCACTCACTGTGCATAACATTGACCCAAAATATGAAACATAGACTGTCATCTGGGAATGCCTCTGTGCAAGAAGCCTTATTTAGTGGGCTAAATTGGATGTTAATGCTTTTAATAATCAATAGGAAATTGTGTCTAGGTGTACAGATAAGCAATATACAGGTACAGCTGTAATAAATTTAACTAAGTAGCGGGACTCTGTTCAGTATGCATTGTTCAATTCCAACCCTACATTCCAACAACGTCCAGTTCCATGTTAGACTCAGTCAGCTGTTTAATGTTAATGATGTTATAGGAGCTGAATCAGACTGACTAAGACATGGGAATTTGCTCAGTCGAAATGTGACCCTGTCTGCCCACAATGTCTAGTTCTGAGGGGCGGAAGGGCTTTTTACGGGACGCCTGGATCAGCCATTTTATTCAGCAGGAATTTGGAATTCATACTTAACGGGATCCGGGATTGGCGTTGTCATTTTTCGGGAATCAGGATTGAATTTCTTGCAAAGCATGTAATCAGCTAAATCTCACAACAAATCATACATCAAGGCACTCTATGATATGTAAAATTTTACGTTCTATTTGAATTTCACATTTATTTCATGATTTAACAAACAGTTACTTCAAAATATGCAAGAAAACATTGCCTAGGTCGATCACTTTTCTCACGAAATATCGCGTCACGAAGTCCTAGAGTAAAAAAATCGTGTATTCCGACTGGGAAGATGATGATAAACACTCGTAAAGTAAAAATTAGACATTAAAAGACTTTTGTGACACTTATCGGTGCATGAGATGGTTCTATTGATAGATATTTTCTTTCAAACACCGACGAAAACGAAAATCTATATCTACGAATGGCTATATGGCGTCTTCGTCGCAATGCATTATGGGTATTTTGATTGGATCAAACTGGTTTGTTATAGAGTTTCAAATCCCGTCAATATATTAGTCCCATATTCGAGGAAGACACCTGAAATAGATATTCTCGATTTCTTATTTTTTATTGTAATCAGTCTAATATAATAATATTTCACTGTATGTTATTTTTGCGATGTAAGGTACGCCGAATATAACCACTTCTACGTTATAAATTCCCCTTTTTGCGCGCGCTTAATGTTTTCCTAAGTATAATTTCTATTGCTTATATATTTAATCATTTATTCATTTATTCATTTATTTATTGATATATTTCTTTTTACTTTTTGTGTATATTCATACTGCTGGAGTTTTATTCATGTGCCCAGTTTTGTTTCTTGGTTTTGTTATTGTCGCTACCGCTGTCAAAGCTTGGATTTTCTTTTCGCTTTAATGCGTCGATACTTTATCGATGTATTGAACGACAAATGCTTAAAGATCCATCAAGGTACCTTAACATAGAAACCAGAATACAAAGGGAAAACTGGAATTTTTTTCTGTTGAAATTATTAAACATCATATATTCAAACATATGCAGAAAGTAAATTCACAGTAACTTCGGTATTAAGTTATTTGTACCACTGGGTCGATGCCACTGCTGGTGGACTGTTAGTCCCCGAGGGTATTCACCAGCCCAGTAGTCAGTACTTCGGTGCTGACCCGAAAGCCGATTATTTTTTAAAACCTTCCAATATCTAAAATTTTGTAAATTTTATTGAAAACTAAGGAGTATCTCCCTCATGCAAAGCTCTGTCCTTAGCTGATTTTGGCTTTAAATTTAGATCACTTTGGTTATTTGTTCTCCATCAGTTTTTAAACATCTTTGAGTTTATGGTCTTCCAAACGTTTAGATTTTATCTGCACTGATGAGACATAAGTTGTCGAAATGCGCATATGCAGAAAGTAAATTCACAGTAACTTCGGTATTAAGTTATATTCAATAGGAAAAGGGGATAAAACATAATGTAAATCAAATATTAAAAACCAATATAGATTTTTTTGTAATTTCGTGATATTCACATAAACACAAAAGCCTTTCATAAGGTAATTAGATTTGTTTTGAACAGTAATATATCAAATTGCAGTCATGACATAGTCTGCAATGTTTATGTCATACAACTTAAACATGTCAAAATATAAGTATATCTTTATAGGTTAAGCTATTGTAATTGAACTTCCATAGGCGACAATACTAACATTTCGTGTTCTTACAACTTTATTTGTCTTATTTTCCCAACAAACTGTTATAGTCCATCAAGAACAATTAATCACGATAAATTTCAACTATAAGAACACCCTTTGTATAAGAACTAATATGTTGCCGTTGATTTTCCGTCCTGAATGTTGACCTTTAGGTAATTACCCAAAATTTCGATGAAAATTGCTTGAATTTAATGTGAACTGGCCACGCCTCTTTTTTAGATTTTTAAAAAAAAATTTATTGTTGCTAATACATTTTTAAATACAGTATTAATGAAGTTCTAAATAAAAATAACCGAAATCGATTATATCCAATTAGCTATTGCGCTGGCAGGCCGATTACGATGGATTGGGTAACCTAAAGAGATTCCAAAGCAATCTTGTGCTAATTAAACTGCTTTTACCTATATTAAACTAATAATGCCAACTTCCGTTGAGGTTTGTCTTACGGTCAGTATTGATATATGAGAGACTGTTTACTGTATATGTCATCTGATGATTTATTGGGATATAAATGACAGTATTTGCAAATACAATTTACCAGTTATTTATAGGCTTGTAAATGAAGTCAAAGGCATGAACAAGATGAATTATTTGTTTCATAGATAGCCTTTGTAAGCTTTTGCCATCACTTTTCGGCCGTCGTCCGTCATTCATTGTCAGTCATGATCAGGCGAAGCTTTTCATTCAAAGATCTAGTGCCAATTTAGAACCAAACTTAGCCACAATAGTCCTTAGATTGTCACCTCCAAAAGGGTGCTTTTAGTTCCGATTTATATCTCAAATGGCCGCAAGCGGGGACCATAGTTTTAACATTTGACATTCATAGGAAAACACGTTCAAAGACCTTCTCTTAAACTGCTGCCCCATTTTGGAACACCAAATTTGGCAAGAATAGTTTTTACATGGTCCCCTAGAAAAAAAGGTTTTTCAGTTCCGCTCTTTATCAAAGTTTGCCGCCAGCGGGGATCATAGTTTTAACAATGAACCTTATGGTAAAACAAATCTAAAGATCTTCTCCCTTACAACTGCTCCGCCAATTGGAACTCAACTTGGCCGCAATAGTCATCAGATGGCCCCCTCGCAAAAAAGGTGTTTTCATGTCCGCACTATAGCCAAGATTGATGCCAGCGGTAAACATAGCTTTAACATGGGAAAACACATTCAAAGATCTTCTCTCATTAAACTGATGAGCCATTTGAAACCAAACTTGGCCGCAATATTTTTTTTTCAGGTCAGCGCTATTGCAAAGCTGGCCACCAAGAGGAGTGTAGTTTTAATATCAGAAAACGCATTCAAAGATCTTCTCCTATGCAACTGCTTAGCCAATTGGAAACAAACTCGGCAACAACAGTTCTTTGGTAGTCCCCTGCAGAAATGGGAACCAAACTTGGACCCTACGGAATCACATTCAAACATTTAGTCCTCTAAGACCACTAGGCAAAGTGGAACCATAATTCAATTTAGATCATTTAAGAAAGGCTGTCTATGTAAGCCAGGGTCCAGGTGAGCGAAACAGATTTTCCGGAGCCTCTTGTATTCAAATTTGCCTCATCAGAATTTCCTCCATATCCATTCATTTCGGAGAAATGGTTTTCAAGAAATGATTTGTTAATTTTTAAAGATACAGCTGACTCCACAGTCAAAGAGTAATACGAAACTACTTACTTGACAATGCTCTTTCGTTATGAATTAAACACGCCATCTCAGTACAACTAACAGCACCGTTATCATCACACATGCATGTATTACATTTATCCACACTTTTAAAAGATTCCCCTTTGTTGTAAACATGACCGTAGTATAAGCATTGACCATCTATAAAAGAAAGGCTTACAAATAGCAAAATACCGAAGTTACTGTTAATTCATTTTCTGCATATACGCATTTCGACAACTTATGTCTCATCAGTGCAGATCAAACCAAAACATTTGGAAGTCCATTAACCGAAAAACATGTTAAAGCTGATAGAGAACAAATAACCAAAAAAAAATCTAAATAGAAAAGCCAAAATTCAGCCAAGGAATTACTCCTTACAAATGATAACAAAATACCGAAGTTACAGCCGATTTTTTTTCTGCACTATATGCCCATTTTGACATCTTATGTCTATTCAGTGCAGATCAAATTAAAACATTTGGAAGTCCATAAACTAGAACATGTGTTAAAGATGATAGAGAACAAATAACCAATATGATCTAAATAGAAAAGCCAAAATTCAATTTAAGGCACGTATTAGCTGTCTTAATTGCTGTTATGAAAAATTGCCCGTAAATTCTACTCCTCCTGCAAAAAAAACCTACTTCCTCATGCCGTGGAGTTACCCCATCGCGCGGTAACGGTTGTACACGGTGTTTAGGCATCATTGAAAGATGCACTGGATTAGTTTTTTTTTATACTGGCTTCTTTTAAAGTATTGTTTAAAAATTATGATAAGCTCTACATAAGTTTTTTTTTCCTTTAGAAAAACTAATCATTTGTTAAAGAGTTGCTGTTTACTACTGGACCATGACCGATATAACCAATCATACCTATGTGTAAGCAATGAAGGGATATAGAATAAAAGCAAATGAGACAAAATCTCTACAAATACATGGAAAACAGCAATGGAACAACGCTTTTATTGTTGTTCTTTATCTTTAGTTATGCTCATACATCATAGTAAGTTCAAGACGGCCCATAGCACCGGTTTGAGCGGAATTCATTGCTAGATGTTGAGCAACGCTATATCCACGTTTTTGACGCTGTATATTTTCTCATAAAGAGTATGACCCAGCGTTTTTTTTATTGTAATGAAATCAATCAAAATTCAAGATATTTGAGAAGCTACGATTTTCTTGTGGGAAACATTCTTCTGTTTGTTTTGTTTTTGTTTGTTTCTGTGTTGTTTTTTGTTTGTTTGTTTGTTTGTTTGTTTGTCTTTTTTGTTTTTGTTTTTTTTATTGTGTTTCTTTTTTTTTTCGTCCGTTTAACTTTTTATAGCGATGAGTTAGTTAAATAACAATTCGAAAAAGACACTCGATCGGGATATCTTCAACCTAATACCTTTAGGTTAACTGTATATATGTCATTGATATTAGTTAAAAAGATACAAAAAAAAAACGTACCAGTATTTTTTTGCGTAGGACAGGGTTTTTCTGTACACATCACACGGACGACAAGGTCACCAGCGTGACATGAACATGTATTACATCCATCTTTGGCTGTCCAACTTTCACCGATGCCATACTGCATGGTGGCATAGCGACACTTGAAACCTACTTGCCAAACAGATGATCTCTTGGGCTCTTTGAAAAAGACAAAACTGACTAAAGATAGACGAAATAACTAGATGGGGATTTTTCATTAGTTGGTTGGTAAATTTTGCATGTATCTATAGGGTCTGTAAGTCTCGTCCAATTTTGGGACTTCCGGGAACACAATTTGTACCCAGAAGTTGCATTTTTAACAGAAAAGTATGACGTTTCAAGCAAACAATAAGGACGTCATAATCCCACAACGTCATATTTTGGCGGGAAACGTTTTCAATTTTGAATTTTATCGTAATTTCTCGGTGTCACATGACGAGACTTACAGACCCTATTACCCTCACAGACTTAAAGAAGTTCACATGTGTAATTTGTAGGTCTTTTCGTATGGTAAAAAAGCTAAGTGCTGCATTGCGTATTGACAGGAAGATACTCTTTCACCAGGTAGGAGTAAGACATCAGTTAGAAATTTGGCAAATTTGTTCTTGTAAATCTGATATTTTCTTTTGAAATCCATGGACAAAAATATAAAATAGTGTGTTGTGAATAAACAATGTAATATGTACAAAAACATCGTCCTACAATATTACAATAAATTGAATATCTTAATATATAGAAAGTCACTGGTCGTACTGAATAATAAAAATATTCGTCTAAAAACATCAGTAAAACAAAAAGTCATTCCTATTCAAATATTTTCATCTCCAAAATAGAAAATTAGAAACACACGTTTATATTTAGTACTAGAGGGAGACATGTCACAAGATCTGTAATAGTCATAAACCAAATGCAAAATAATAGTAATAGCAGAAACAAACCACGCCATTTACTTACTTGACAAAGCTCTCCCTTTCTGAATTAAACAAGCCATTTCAGTACAATAAACTCCACCGTTTTCACCGCAGTGACATGTGTTACATTTATCTACACTTTTGAAAGATTCCCCTTTGTTGTAAACGTGTCCAAAGTACATGCATTGGCCGTCTAAATTTTAAAAATAAAATAAAACTACGATATAAATTCTCTGAAAAAGTACGTTTTTATATATGTCTAGATAAGGAGATTACAAGAAACTAGAATTTCAGAATTTCAAAATATTTGGTTAAATGTTAAATCAAATTAAGCAAATTTAGTTTCACTGGAGTTCACACTGTGAGTGCCTTTGTTTTCTATGTCTGTGCTTTGTATCTGTCTAACGTCATTGTTTTCTGTGTCTGACGCAATTGTTTTGTGTGTCCTCGTTTTGGCCATGTCTTTGGTGTTCGATTTTTGTAAATTCCACTCCTCTGTTCCTTCGGTATTCTATTGCCGTTGCTAGCAAAGGATGTGTTAATGTGAAAATCAACATTTAAGTTTTGACGGGAAAACGTTTCACTTGAGATAACTTTGCTGAATATTTGGCGGGATAACGTTTCACTTGAGATTATTTTGCTGAATACATGTGATTTTTTTTTTTTGGGGGGGGGGGTAAAAACTATGACTTAAGATTTTTTTTCAACATACCCATAGTGATTTTCAAATGCGTTGAGAAAAGAAAATTGATATCAATGCACCAAGATGAACTTATCTGAAACTTTCTATTACAACATATTTCACTTTATGCATAGACATACATTACAACAATGTCTTTCTACGTCATCGTACGCAAGATTCGTACGACATAATTATTTAGAAATAACAAAACTGCAAATTATTAATAATATAGCTGCTGAACTGTTGTACATAAATAGCAACGGGAAACAGGTAAAGGCATGCGGAGCCGGAGCAAAAATCTATGGTCATATCATAGCCCTCACGAAAAGTAAGCATGTGATTTTTTACTAACCTTGGACATTTGGAGCAGTACAATTATTTTCCGTACAGACCAGTCTGACCAGAATATCTCCAGCATGACAGGAGCACGTGTTACAACCATCGATAGCTGTCCAGCTCTCACCCAAATTAAAAAAGTTGTCGTGATAGTAACATCTCCTACCATGTTGCCATACAGAAGACCCCTTTATTACTAAATAAAATCAACATATTTCATTATCAGTACTCGTTTAAAATTAAGCATTTTGTAAGGTATTCAATATTTTCACACATGGAAGGCAATCTGGACCCAGTTGTATGAAAGTGCCATTAGCCAAATGATTCATTAAGTCTTCATTAAGTCTTAACAATCCATTGGGCTAATGACGTCTTAATGACACATTAGGCTAATGACACGTTCATACAACCAGGTCCTGGTCATTAAGAATTCCCTAGACAAAATACAAGATAGTCTAAATCTCATTAGGACCGGAGTAAAAACGAAAATTTAAAACCCAAGCAATGGCAAAACGCTTTTTTGTTCATCTTGGATTCACCAACAGGACTTCAACAATGAGCTTTTTCCTACCTAATTGTGTCAATTGTAAGTTCAAGACGGCACTAAGCGTCAGAATTTAAATAAAACCTTATTTTATTCAAATGCTAAGGTTGAGTACATGCACATCTCAATTGTAACCTGTTTATCTGCTAGACACACTTCAAGATTTTGAAAATTAGTAGAACATATTATTTCAAATCTTTTTATAAGACACGTTTCGCGAATGTAACCAAGTAAATATCGAAATCTTTTGAATGTTTTTTTCTAAAAACTAATCCACGTATTGGAAGAAATGCCACACTTCCTGCACGTTAAAGAACCCTTGTAGCAAGCTCTTTTTTGAGTGGTCCGTAGGTGATCGCCTACAAGGCTAAATTCCCCGCCCCTTTCGATTTCACCCTACTTTTCCAGTGGCAGTCAGAATTTCCCGTCCCATGACCCTTTCCATACCCCAAAGTGATTATTTATTGACAAACTTGTTCTCGTCTTGATATAGGTCAAATATTGCTCAGTAGACGTTAAACAATATTCAATCAATCAATCAATCTTAAAACTAAGGGATATCTCCCTCGTGTAAAGCTGTGTCTTCTTGTTCTCTATCAGCTTCCATACATCTTTTGTTCATGAACCTTAAATATTTTGATCTGATCTGCACTCAAGAGACATAAGTTGTCGAAATGGCCACATGCAGAAACTAAATTTTGCAGTAACTTCTGTATTTGGTTATTGAGTTCTTATATAGTAAATTCTATGTGATCAATTTCTATCTATGACTGGCAGCAAGGGTGTCTTTGAACAGAATCATACAACTGTGTTAAGGAAGATCGG
>MJUU01044108.1:159821-173121 GCA_002080025.1 Modiolus philippinarum | reverse complement strand
TATTAACACTTCAAGTGAAGATTGTAATATACATACATAAACAAATATATATTACTAAAAACACATGCTTTGCATTTAAGAATTTTTTATTTTTCTATTTAGTTTTTGCCCGCATTGAAAATGTCCCACTTAATACGTCTATCCTTCCCAAAAAGGTTGAACTACTTCATTACGCCATACTCTAAAAATGGTGTTTAGATTCGCGAAACTTGATATTGCAACCAAAAAGTTAAATTTTATTATAATTACAAAAAAATGATGATATTTTTTATGACCATACAACAAGAAAACTCCGATAGTGTCGACAGACCACTTTGGCCGAGAAAACTCGAGCAGGTTATAGTATGTTTTCTGTTTTGAACAAAAAGTTCGACGAAGACTAAAGGTCCTATTAACACTTCAAGTGAAGATTGTAATATACATACATAAACAAATATATATTACTAAAAACACATGCTTTGCATTTAAGAATTTTTTATTTTTCTATTTAGTTTTGCCCGCATTGAAAATGTCCCACTTAATACGTCTATCCTTCCCAAAAAGTTTGAACTACTTCATTACGCCATACTCTAAAAATGGTGTTTAGATTCTAAACACAGACTTAAACACCGCGATTCTTATGTATTTTGAACGTGTTCTAAACATGTCTTTTGTTTACTCTTTTTATGTGGGCGATGCTCGATGGGGCGCGAAAATATGTATCGCGTGTCTGCAAACTGATCGAAATATCATGTAACTTCGTGGAATGTGTAAAAAAAGAACTTTATTTTTCACGTTACAATTTGGACACTGGTGCAACTGAGTATGTTCAGTGTCAGGATTTTAAAATGCGCTGTACTTTAATTGAATATATGAAAGGACATCAGTAAAGTGGAAAACTGAAATGTTCTTTGTTAATACAATGGGCAAATTGGTTCCTCAGGCCAAAGATCGCACAGAACCTATGTTGCTTCTCTAACACAACTTTGATCCGCAGGTGCACCTGATTTGAACGAGTATAAGACAACAATACTGGTTGGTAAAAAGCTGCATTAACATAAATATCCGCTCAATCGTCGTGAGATCCTAACATTCTGTTCAGAACCAAATATTTGCTCAAACAACACATTTTCGCCCCATTGATAATCCTTAATTCTCAATAATCCGCCCGTTGATTGAACGTTCTGGTAAAAAAATATTTCCGTATTTGCTGTGATTTTTTTTACATAATGTACTGAATTCCTTCAAAAATATGAAACGGTGTTATGTGGTATTTTTGGTGTTCGGTAGTGTTCTGTCTGTTGAAAATAATGTACGGTCGGGTAAAACACTATTGCATTCACATATTTGTTGACATTTATTCACAATGATTTGAATTTCTAGTGGATATATGAGATATTTTTTCATAGTTGGTGTCACACCCTATTACCGGCAATCCCATCTACAGTGGCTATCCCGCCTGCAGATTTGTAAACAACTTGAGGACAGAAGAAGGTTATGCTTTCACTTACAAATAAATCATATTAATATTCAATAATATATTTATTTTTTATGCTTAAAATGTAGCTAACATGTCTATGAATATTCATGACAAATACTAATTAACGATCTCTTGATACCTCGGAGATTTTGAGGAAGAAATTTGCAATTTTCAATTTTATTGCTGAAAATCTGCATCAAAACACTTTTCATCTAAAAACGCCTTTATAAAACTTAAGAATTTCGACGCTTATGTAATGTACAACATTTGATTTATTGTATATGAAATCTAGCTTTTCATTTAGTACTGCATAACGGCGGAATCCTCATTTTATTTCCAGCTCTTGGCAATCCCGAACAACAGGTTTTAAAATTATTGACTATCACTGAAAACAGATAGTGACGATCCCAAACGATGAACTAAGCTTAAAAGAAACAAACAAAACTATTTGTGTTTAAAGAGGGTAGAGTAGTAAACATATTATTTCAACTAGAAATATTTTTTTTCTCATAAATTGGTGGCCTTTATAATTATGTTACTGGAGCTTTCATCGAGTTCTGGGCAAAATAAAGCAACGTTGACCATATAAATTCCATGAACAAGAGGCTCTCAAGAGCCTGTATTGCTCACCTAGAGCATAAATTCCAAGAACAAGAGACTCTCAAGAGCCTGTATCGCTCACTTGGAGCATGACCAATGAAATTAGTAAAAAAAAAGATTTTGTTAAAGGGTCTTTATTTCAAACTATGTAAAGAAACATTTGTGTCAAATTGTCCAACATTTAACCATTTTCCCCTGCTACCTGCTTTCTTGATCAGCTCTTCATAAATAATTCATGCCACATTTCTTATAAATGCATTCAGAAGTTCTATAGATGAAGATCTTTGCATGTTTTTCTCATAGGGTCCAATTTAGAAAATTCCCTGCTGGCAACCATGTTTGGTAACATTCGACAACAGAGTAAAAACATTTGGTCATGGACCTGAACAACATATTTTTTGCAAGGGACAATCGAACACTTTTGTGGCAAAGTTTGGTTCTAATTGTCTCAGCACTTTCAGAGGAGAAGATCTTTGAATGTCCTTTCCAAAATGATCCAATATTAGAACTATGCTCCCCGCTAGCGGCCATCTTGGATATAGCGGCGGCCTGAAAGACACATATTTTTTCTGCAGAGGACAACCTTAAGACTATCGTTGCCAAGTTTGGTACCAGTTGTCTCAGCAGCTTCGGAGAGGAAGATCTTTGATAGTGTTTCCCTAAGATCCAATGTAAAAATTATTTTCCCTGCTGGTGGCAGTCTTTGATATAGCACAGATGCGAAAAACAACGTTTTTATTTTTTGCAGAGGACCACCTAAAGACTATTTTGGCCAAGTTTAGTTCCAATCAGCTCAGCAGATTCAGATGAGAAAATCTTTGAATATCTTTTCCCATAGGGTCCAATGTTTAAACAGTGTTCCCCACTGGCAGCCACCTTGGATACAGCGCTGACCTGAAAACAATTTTTTTGCAGGGGGACCACCTTAGGACTACTATGTCCAAGTTTGGTTCCCATTGGCTCAGTAGTTTCGAAAGAGATCTCTTAATGTGTATTCCAATAGGGTCCAATGTTAAAACTATGTTCCCCGCTGACAGCCATTTTGGATAAAGCGCTGACCTGAAAAACATCATTTTTTCGCAGGGGACCACCTAAGAACTATTGTGGCAAAGTATGGTTCTACTTGACTAAGCACTTTCAGAAGAGGAGAATATATTTGAATGTCTTTTCCCATTGGGTCCAACGTTAAAACTGTGCTCCTCACTGGCGGCCATCTTTGTAGAGGACCACCTAAGGACCATTGTGGCCAGGTTTGCTTCCAATTGGCCCAGTAGTTTCAGAGGAGAAGATTTTCAAAGAATAGTTTACGCCAGACGGACGAATTTTGGAATGAACTCATCCCTCTCATCTTTCTGAACATTTATACAAAGTTCCGGTAAATTCTGCAATATAGTTCTTAGATATTTAATCCTCAGTTTATTGGAGGAAGAGTAATAATAATAAGAAGAAGAAGATTGGGTGACATAAAAAATAAAGAAAACAGAACAATACCGCTTACGACCACGGCGACATAAATACGAAAAGGAATAAAAAAGAAGTCGCACTAATATATGATTTTTAGCAAGAACATGCTGATAAATTTCAATTCTTTTAAGGTAGTACGGAAGTCTTTTGTGATTTAAGCATGGATACATCAATATAATGCACTGGATGAAAATAGAAAACGGGGTTTGGGAGATGAGGGGGTTATGATTAGAGGAATTTAATACAGTGTTGAGAAGTGGAAGGATGGCATTCGCGGGAGATTAAGAAAGTGGGCTTAGATTTCGGAAAAAGAAGTTGTGAGATTTGAATTGGAGGCTGCAGAGGGTGGGTTATTAAAGTGGATAAAAAGTAGGTGGAAGAGTCTGAATACTTGTTCACCCCTATTCATAGCTAACATTCGTATTTACTTTTCTAACTAAGTCAGTCCGGGAAGTCAGTGAACCCGTTTTCCCAATATTTCAGAAAACTGAAATTTTTGTACTGATAAACAATGAAATGATATGAAGGAAAATAAATAAAAAATGAGGAAAACTCGACTTCAAAATGGGGAAATACTAACCGCACTGCCGTATAACCTAGGAGTCGACAAACATTTAACCTTAAGGGTTTTATGGTTTTCATACCCTGCCTCACAAAGTCGTAGGGTATAATGTAAAAACCTGAGTTATGTGTCCGTTCTTGAGTTCTTCTGTCTGTCTTTCCCTCCGTTTCCATCGAAGATTTCCCGTGATAACATGTTTAAGAAATAACGTTGCGTCTTAAACTTGGGTTAAGTTCTTTAAAACAAAAGTCATGCCAAGTCTAAGTTAAGCTCAAAGGTATAGTTGGTTCTAGGACTATGCCCTTTACAGTTTCATTTTTTTACTATCCTCACAATAAACCAAGTTGTTTACAACTGAACATTCTGCACTCTATCAACACTTTTTTGAAAATGTTTATGGTCATAACATTGTTCACAGCCCCAAAATGTAAGAAAAAAATGACACCAAAGTGATAAATGTGATTAATTATAATCAAATGGCATGATTACTATACGAGTTCGGGATTGCCACCTTCCAGTTATAATCTGTTGTCAGTGATAACTATATCTGTTGTTTGTGATAACCAAAAAAAGTGTTACCTCTGAAATAAAATGACGATTTCGTCCATATGAGGAGGTAAATGAATGACAGTTTTTGATATATAATTAATAAAGACCTATATTTTCTATATGTATTAAAATACTAAAGCTTATTTCCGTATTATTGCAAAATTAAACTATTTTTCGGAGGATCCCGTGTAATAATCTTTAAAAATGTACTTTAATTCGGCGAAAACTCACGATCTATGATACTTCATACAGTAGTATTTGACTCATATGTTAACCTATACATATCAAATAAATAGCAAAGACAATGGAAAGGTTCAATGGGATATAAACAAAATTATGATACAACAAAAGACTTACGGTCTATCACTGCAAACTTGTTTACATATCTGCAGATGTGATAGCCACTGTAGATGGGATTGCCGGTAATAGGGAGTGATGTTCGGCGGTTAAAAATAAAGTGTTTTGTGGTGTTGTTGACGTGTTCGGCGGTGTTTGGTGGTGTTCGGTGGTGTTCGGCGATAAAAAGACGCACCGATTTGAACATTGTTTTGTGTTCAATCTAAATTCTTTCTTCTTTTTGTATTTTTATTTATCTATTCATCTTTAAAGATATTTCAATCTTCTTCAATGTAAAAATATCAGGAGTCCGCTCCTATTACATGAAATTACAAAATACCGAAATTGTATCAAGTTTCAGTTCTACAACTTGCTTTCGAAGAACTATTTCATAAAGGCTAAAATAACGTCATATATAATAAAATTAAATTTATATGTATGTTCAAAATTACTTATGATGTAATATTTGATTATCACGTGATAGAGATTACTTGTAGTTGATCGATAATTAAAACGTTATGTCACTTTGTGATCATTAAAACGGTGATTTTTAAATTATAAAAAAATATATATTATAAATTATTCATTATGATAAAAATTATGTATTTAAAATTTTTATTTAGTGTAAATGATAATGTGCATTGTCCATCTAGTCATTCTAAAAACCCTTCTTGAGCATGTTGAGTGGGAATACATTATAAAGTCTTTTGACTGTTGCACGAATTATTATTATTATTATTATTATTATTGACGTTTAAACGACATTATATTTTCTCTCATATTAAGCACTTTAAGTGAGATTTGTGCTGATTTGTATCTAATTTGTGACTTCGTCCAGGGTTTGTTGAAGACAAAATTGCGATTTTAGCATGAACATAATGAAAAAAAAACGAAATACCTTTTTATTTTTCAACATTTAACAAAATTCTATTATTTTCATTTTGAATTAATGAGGGTTATGCAGTTATTATTTTCATAAAGTGTGGTTTGTGGTTACTAACAGATAGTTTGTAGTAGTATCCTGGTTTATGGTATTAAGACAAAACAGTTTTTTGACAAATAAAATTCAAATTCTTTTATTGTTTTCATATTTAACAAATTTTGATTAGTTTAAACGGATTCTTAGTAGTTTGTACAATTATTCGTTTAAAGAAGTGTAGTTTGTGGTGAAATAAATCTAGTTGGTGGTATTAAAGTGGTTTGTGGTATTAAGACAAAATCGTTTTTGGCTATAACAATTACATTTCATTAATTTCCAATTTTCTTTTTTGATATTCAACTTAGTTTAATTGTTTTTATGAAGAATTGTGATAGTTTGTGCATTTTGAAATTTGATTAAGTGTAGTTTGTTGAGGTTTGGGGTAAAATAAATCTAGTTTGTGGTATTATCGTGGTTTGTGGTATTAAGACGAAATCGTTTTTTGTTTATAAATATCAAATTAAATGAGTTTTTAATTTTGTTTTTCGATATTTAACACATTTTAATCGTTTTCATAATGAATCTAGGTGGTTTGTGCTGTTTAACATTTGATTATGTGTGGTTTGTGGTATAATAGATCTAGTTTGTGGTATTATCGTGGTTTGTGGTATTAAGACGCGCCCGTTGCACGCCGTAAATGTTTTAACTGTAAACGGAAGTGAAATAATTTTAGAACGTGATCGGGCGAAATTCCGGAAACTCTCTTTCATTAAATTTGTTTATCTCTTATACAAGATAAACTTTATTGTCATTTTCTCATATATTATCACAATCAAAATTATAGATAGCATCACATCTTCAATATATGTTAAATCTGCCTGCAAACTAATTCTTAAAACTGTTGGAGGAGATATTCAGGGAAATGATACACTAAAATAGTAATGACGAAAACACGGAGTGGCCAAAATATAACCTCTGCAACTTATTTGCTTGTCATGTAATAATAATTTCAACTCAAAAATCTTGAATTCTGTAGCGGTATTCTTTATTCAACTATTCTATCATACCGACGGCTGGAAACAAGATGATTCAATTGGTGCTAATCTTTTTGGACTGACGGTTCAGTTATGCTATCAGACACCACCGCAATGGAAGGGAGGTTTGGCTTGCCATCAAACCGGGTTTACCCACCTGTACCAAGTCAAGACCATGGCAGTCGACAATGTTGCCGGTGGTTTCTACCTGATTTTGTCTCATGGACTTCGGCTCTTGTCCACTCTGTTCGGTAATTTTGTTATTACCCCCATTTACTCTTGTTAAAAACAAACAAAGACTGCCTCCCCAAGAGTCTAGAGTGTTCTTATAATGATATCATTTGGCATTTTTCTTGTAATTTTACAATTGACAAGAATGGAGCTGTACAAAATTTTCCCTTTTGGAACACATATTTCAAATCTGATTTTGTTAAGAATTATTTGCACATTTGTGGTATGTCGGCTTTTCAATGTCTCCATGAAGTCATTACCCTATACCATGATTTGTTTATATCTATTTCTAAGTACTTTTGCTACTGGATATAAAAATTGTTAAATAATTTCCTCTGCTTACGAAACCGATAACGCCATTTTATGAATGGAACGTCTTACTCAAGGCCTATATTATTTCGTTATCGTAAAAAAAAATGATGAATAATGCTTTGAAACAAGAAACGGAGAGAGCTGAAGTTCGCCATTCTTTTTTTCAAAATTATTAATATGGCCACGAATAAACCCTGTTGTGTCTGCTTATTCTATACACAGGAAATTAATTAGTGATATACCCTTCATAACAAGCTTTATGTTTGAGGTGTTACATAATTTAATTAAAGTAAAAACAAATTATTGCAATTCTTCCATATATATATAGAAAATGCATATAAAGAGTTTGAAATTAAACAAATTCATACAAAGCTATTCGGTATTTTTTTGTTTATTGTATAAAATATTTTCAAGGCATTTTGGTTAACTTTTTTTCCATCGGAAGATTAAATCTTATTTTTTTTTTCGAGATTTCTTTTTTGTAACGAATTCTGCTTTCTCTGATTTTCAGTTCACTTAAACCAAAGGGACATTGTGAGTGAATTCTATCACTTGGTGTCATTGCCCGACGCCCGCAATTACTTTTTCACATTTTCATCATCTCCTCTGAAACCATTAGGCAAATTCAACCAAACTTTACAGGAGTGATTAACATGTATGGAAAGTACTGTACAAATTGTTTATTCGTCCCGATCATTAAATCATTAACGCCGCCAGCACGGATTAAAATGTTACATAAGACCCCTCAGAAAACATCATTTTCATCAACGCTTCTACAACAATTTGAGCAAATCAAGACATTTGAAATTGTGGTAGATATGTCTATTGCTCATTTCGGTCGGATATTCAAAAAACGTGACCACCGGCGTAGAACATATTCAAACATTGACCATGTGGGAAAATCATATTTTTATCACATCATTTGAAACCTTTTGGAGCAAATTCAGCCAAATTTTACAGGAATGCTGAATAGTTGGTCCTTTGAAAATATGACCCGGAAAATATTGTTTTAATCCGATAAACAAAATACGAATGGACTCTATGGGAAATAAATCCTTTTTTTGCATCATCTGCTTCAAAACTATATTGGAAAATTAAACTAAACTGTTCTTGAATGATGTAGGAAAGATCTTGAAAAAAATCGCTCTTTCACTCCGATTCTGCAAATCAATGAACATAGTTTAACATTGGCCCTGTTGGAAAATCCTATTCTGACTATTCTCTTAAACTACGTTTTAGTTTGTTGTTATCCATAGAAATAAAACGACACTACAAATTGAGATTTTCGAATTGTTAGAGTTTTGTAACTAAAGTCTGTTTCACTTCCTTTAGATAATGGAAATTCTCTTCTGTTGACTTAAAATTGCATATTTCGGCACAGGATTTTGCATGGTTGTATAAAAATATTGTACATTTCTAGAACCACTTTTAGTTTGATGATTTCCTATACAAATGGATAGAAAAAATACTTTTTAAAAATGCTCTATGCTTTTAAATGGATAATATTTTCGGCGCACAATTATCGACAAGACTGGACCATTGTGAAATAGGTATTGGCAGGTATTACATGAAGTCAGATGATAAACAAGTCTCACTTTGACTTTTACCATGTGCTTCTTCCCCCTTTTTAATTCAAGAAAAAACATACCCGTAAAGGAAATAATTCAACAAAATACCCCAATATGTAATTGAAATATGCATGCATTAAACGCAAAAGAAATATTTGAAAGAAATTGTTAATGTACTGCTACTTTCTATTTCTTGTTTACAAACAAAAAGTCCGTGGATTAAATTTGTAACCCCGAACGAGAACACCTTACTATTATTAGATAGGTCAACTCGGTTCATCTATTTCATCAAGTAACTTGGTCACCCTTAAAATAGGACAATCCACCACTTAGAAATTTTCACCTGTTTGAAAAATATTGTGAAAATGCATATGACTGCAGACTTTTGTGCACGCCCTAAACGGAGAATTCAACATATTCAGTTATGTACGGTCATTCCTGATTTACATACCAAATATGATAAAGATTAGTGTACAAATAAAGCTGAAATCGTAAGATTTCCATTATCTAATGGAAGTGAGACAGACTTTTTATATGTTAGAAATTAAACATAGACTGGAACAACTCCTGTGCACCCAAAATTCCAAATCTATCCACTGTTAGATTTGCTTATATCCACTATTAGTAAAACATGTTAACATTATCAAAATCTGCAAGCAGTGCGGGAACAGATACCCTTTTACCCAAATTTAACAAAATTTAGATTTGTTTGTTCCATTGCTTGAAAATGTTATAGAATGATAGCCGCCTATGATATAATCTTTTCAGTGATTGGTTTAAATCCATTTAAAGAGGATATAAAAAAAACGTCCATGAAATCTTATTTACAACAACACGGGGTATAAAGTCTAGTTTCACTATTGGATGGATGCAATAAAATAATGCGATTTCCGGTCGGATGCGAAGATATACACAACAAAATCACACGTCAAGGTAAATAAAAATTTTAATGTCTCTCAAACAAAGTATATTTTACTTTAATGAATATGCCCGTTCTTTAGCTATCATCAAAGGCTTTCTGGAGCCGCATTGTTTTTTGCTAAACACTCTCTTGTTTTTGTTGCAAATCATTCAAATACAGCTATCGTTGTTTTGTTTATATGTCATATTCGTTTACATTGACCAGAATCCTGTATCTAAATTCATTTGATTCACGTTAAAGATAGATTTGGAAACATTAAAGTAGGTTTTCAACTTTTAAAACATTTATTCATGCATCTCATTATAAAAACATATAAAACCTTAGATTAAAACCTTTCTAGGTTGGATTCAAGTGGGACAAAACAATTTTGGGCGGATGCGAGACTCTTTTAAAACCACATGAGAACCCTCAAACGTTTTTGTATGAATTAATAATTTGTTATATTATGAGGTCATTGTTGAAGGCCTTATGGTAAATTCAGGATGAGGAACAATAAAAACATTACATTGCATGGTTTTATCAAGTATTAGTATTGACTTGACCCATGTGCATTAACTCAATATCCTTTAAGTATTATAGTTTATACGCTTCGGTCTACTCTGTAACGAACAAATCAACTATGTTACCGGTGCTGTGATTTTTAATGGCCAGTCTTTCTCAGAACGCACGCGGAGCAATTCAAACTAGCGCACGTGTTCCCTTCCAGTTTTCTAATGGTAACATACCAATACAAGTATAAAACAAGAGGCTCCCAGGAGCCTGTATCGCTCACCTGGCCCTTGATTAACATAGATATTTCATGTTAAAGAGCCCATAGTTAGCGAAGTTCTAATATGCTTCAGCAGTAGTTCTCCACTAGTACTTGTATCCATTGAAAAAGCCAGCCTGTTGACCTGAAGTGCTGAAGCCATAACAGTTTATTACTGTTAACAATGTAAGTGCCATGAGTATAGCCCACACTTAACACGACATTTGGTTTAAGGGGAAAAAAAACCTCTGTTAGTTTTTCCCAGAAAAAAATATAGCATTTTCCTTTTCAGGGGCCACATGAATATTATTGTGACCAAGTTTGGTTCCATATGCCAGGCATGTTCTTTCAGAGGAATGTGTTTTCCTATAGGGGCCAATGTTAAAGCTAAGTTCCACGCTGGAAGCCATGTTGGATATAATACAAACCTGAAAAACTCCTATTTTGCAGGAGAGCATCCAAGGATTATTGTGGCAAATTTTGGATCCAATTGGCTCATCAGAGGAAAGATCTTTTAATGTGTTTTCCAGTAGGGTCCAATATTAAAACTTAGTTCCCCGCTGGCGGCAATGTTGAAAAAGCTGGAACATGAAAAAACCTTTTTTGCAGGGGATCAATCAAGAACTGTTGTGGCAGAGTTTGACTCAGAAGTTTCAGAGAAGAAGATTTTTGAATGAGCTAGTTTTCCCGTAGGTCCAATGTTAAAACTTTGTCTCCCGCTGACGACCATTTTAGATAAAGAGATGACCTGAAAACACCACTTTGCCAGGGACCACTCAAGAGTGATCTTAGCAAAGTTTTGTTCCAAATGGCCAAGTAGTTTCAGAGAAGATCTTTGAATGTGTTTCCCGTAGGGTTCAATGTTAGAAGTATGTTTCCCGTTGTCGGCCATTTTGGATATAGCACGGACCTGTAAAACACCTTTTTTCAAGGGGACCATCAAAGGACTATTGTGGCAAGATTTGGTCCAAATTGGTACCATAGTTTCAGAGAAGAAGATCTTTGAACGTGTTTTCCCATAGGGTCCAATGTAAAACTATGTTTCCCGCTGGTGGCCATCTTGGATATAGCGCGGACTTGAAGAAAACCTTTTTGCAAGGGACCACCCAAGGACTATTCTGGCCAAGTTTGATCCCAATTGGCTCAGTACTTTCAGAGAAGAAGATCTTTGAACATGTTATCCCATAGGGTCCAATGTTAAAACTATGTTCCCTGCTTGCAGCCACCCTGGGCAAAGCGCGGACCTGAAAATATCTTTTTGTTTAAGGGACAACTCAATGACTATAGTTGCCAAATTTGGTTCCAATTGGCTCAGTAGTTTCAGATAAGAAGATCTTTGAACGTGTTTTCCCATAGGGTCCAATGTAAAATTATGTTTCCCGCTGGTGGCCATCTTGGATATAGCGCGGACTTGAAGAACATCTCTCTGCAAGGGAACACCCTAGGAATTGTGTGGTCAAGTTTGGTTCCAACTGGCCCAGAGGTTTCAGAGGAGAAGATGTTTACGCCGGGCGGACGACGGACGCAAAGTGATGGCAAAAGCTGAGGCTGGCATTAGCCAAGTGATGGATTCATTTCTTTTATAAAACTAAAAAAATAGTGCTTTCTATTCTGGAACGATAAATACGCATTTTTATCAATAGACTTGTAATTCAAAATACGAGAGACATATAATATCTATATTTTTCTGAAAATACTAAGTACTCAGAATATTTAAGGTTCTCATTCAACGTTCTTCCAACTTGAGATAAATTTGCGAATTATACATTTTATAAGTATTAGTGATACATGCTGTCATTTTAATAGAAACCTAATGGTCTATCTATCTTATGTATTTAAAAAGAGTCTGAAGAAATAAGAATTAAGAATATATTTTTATAATTATGGCCTTAAACGCAAATGTGTTGTTGCATCCACTTGCATCCAACCATTTTTACCTATAATTCTGTTATCCAACCAGTATTGTTTTAGTCAGTATTAATTTTTTGCTATATTAGACCATATTTACTTCATAATTCATGAAATATGAGTCACATTTTTCAAATAAACATAGAAGAAATCATAGGTAATTGTTTATTAGCGTCTGCAGCCTTCTTCTCATGTGTGGTTTTAATTTTCATGCACGGACGCTGTTTGACCCGATTTGTGGACGAATTCGTCAACGATTTAAATGTATTGTTTACTCTATCGTTTTCATATAACACATAACCGAAGAATGGATATGTATATAAGAACTGTAAAGCTTTAAAAAATAAAAACTAGATGTTGTCGGAAACGACAGCTATCCCCGCACTCCCTGTTTGACACAGAAAACAGTTGTTATACACCCTTGGCATAATTTTTTCATTATCTTTGAAATCTACCTATTGATAGTCATTATTGTTACTAAAAGAATTCTAGGATATATGGTTGCTAAGTAGAATTCCAAAAAATAAGTGGTCTTTGAGACTTTCAGGAAATTAACCAAAATTAGAATAAATATTTTTGAAATCCAGTTGATGAAAATGTTTTTCCTAAACTAAATAAACAATTTAAGTATGGTTGCTAGGTAGAATTCCAAAAAATAAGTGGTCTTTGAGACTTTCAGGAAATTTAC
>MJUU01044108.1:143940-154436 GCA_002080025.1 Modiolus philippinarum | reverse complement strand
AATATCAATATGAATATTCGAAGTGATATTTTGGTCGAAATATGATTTCTTGTATACTTGAATGGTCGATTTGGAGCCATATTTTGAATATCGAAGATCCCTCCATCATAATGAAATGATTTTTTAAAGTAAAATATGAAATCTTTGCAATTAAAAAGAGTTTAAATTCGAATATAAAATAACGAATATAAATCGTACATGATGTTGGTATAAGATTCTCAAACTGTTTGTAAAATTTATCGATCGAATTATCAGATTTCTTTTTGTTTCTAAGGTAATTAATTCCATTTTAAGTTAAGTAAATTCAGGAAAATGTCAATATGTTTTCAGAAAAAATGAAGCCCATTGTATCTCTTCTTTTATTTCTGCGGCACTGAAAAAAAATATTCGGAATGTGGTTGAGTAGTTACGATTAGAAAGAATCAAAGATGTTATTAAACGAAACCAAACAGAAAAAAATACAGCAAATTAAATGTTTCAATACATAACTGATTATGCAAATTTATAACATAGAATTTCATTCAAAACCATTAGCGCCCATTTGTCAGAAAAAAAATCTATGCTTGAAAATCTTGATACTCGGTTTCTATTGTACATGCACACCAAATGATTGTATGTGGAATTTATCATGCCTGATGTTTAACGTATTTTTCAGTGCGTTGAAAAGGATATCGTGTAATAACAACTTGCTTTTACGTTTCTGCAAAATGTTGGCATGTTGATTTGCCGTCTTGAACTTGCTATGAGGTTTAAAGTATTTTTTCAGTGCGTTGAAAAGGATATCGTGTTATAACAGCTTGCTTTTACGTTTCTGCAAAATGTTGGCATGTTGATTTGCCGTCTTGAACTTACTATGAGTATTTGCTCTTTGTGAAAAGCCTAATTGTGAATTCAAGATGAAGAACAACAATGAAAGCGTTGTTCCATTTGCCTAATCTTACAATGTATTTATAGGGATTTTGTCCGATGTATCTTTACTCCACATCTCTTTATTTGTTCTTTCATTGGACTCGCTTTCAGCTAATTTGTATTAAAGGGTATTAACTGTTTTTGACTTTAACAAATAAATTTATTTGGCTACATTTTGAGAATGCACGAGACTTCTCTAGCTATGCATTGTGCACAGTTTAAAAAAAATGTATTTGAAATGGTTTTCTTATACAAAGCACTCAATAACAAATACAACTTTCAACAAATGAAAAAAAAAACACCCTTTAATTATCAACAATTAGCTAACAATATGTGTAGGTTTACGTACATCGTAGGCTGATTCTACTTAAGAACTCTTACAAATTCATACACTAATGTGTATTTGGTTCAGTTTCTGCTATTTAGTTTCTTTAGATTACCAGTGCATGCAGCTCTAGTCAAATCAAAACATTAAGAAGACCAGAAACTGGAAGATGTATAATAGCTGTTAGAGAACAATACCGGTAATCAGTCTAACTGAAAAGCATGCATCACCCAATGACAGATCTTTGCACGAAGTACACACAGGTACTACTTAATTTCAAGCAAATCTTCTAAATTTTCCATGTTTTCAAAGATCAAATAAATTTGATTTCGAGCAAGTACAGAAGTACTGCACAACTAGGCAGGTCAATACTATAGTTGAGTAACAGTGCGCTAGCAGGCCCTATGGTAATAAGAACTAAATACCAACGTTATTGTAAATTTAGATGGCGAAATGCCTTAAGATAATTCATTATATACAGATGGTTATTTGCCAAGATAAAAGGACGTTTATAACTAATATTATTCTAAATAACGTTTCATGAACGGAATGATCTACTCCTACTGCATAAGTAAAGACTAAACATTTGATGATTGTATTTCGAGGTCGTTATATAAAATAAATGTCTAGACCTTTAATGATTATTACATTTTATGTTTGTCCCAGAACAACTGGGTTATGTTCATCAATATTCTGGTTTGCAGTGTAACATTCGCGGGTATAAATTTTCGCGCTTATCTTTCATAATGCGAATAGCGCAAAAATTAATACCCCGCGAAATATAGCAACCATACAGTATCTTTTCTTCATTAATGTTGTATACTTTGATGGCCGATTTGGAGCTATATCGATTATACATCTGTGAAAATCGAATATCAATTTGGATATTCAAAATGATATTATGGTCGAAATATGATTTCTTGTATACTTGAATGGTCGATTTGGAGCCATATATTGAATATCGAAGATCCCTCCATCACGATGGGATGATTTGTAATGTAAAATATGAAGTCTTTGCAATTAAAAAAAAGGTTAAATATCGAATATCAAATAACGAATATCAATCGCACATGATGTTCGTATAACTGTTTGTAAAATTCATCGAACGAATTATCAGATTTAATTTTGTTTCTAAGGTAATTAATTCCATTTTAAGTTAAGTAAATTCAGGAAAATGTGAATATGTTTTTCAGTGAAAAATGAAGCCCATTGTATCTCTTGTTATTTCTGCGGAACTGACAAAAATATTCGGAATATGGTTTAGTAGTAACGATTAGAAAGAATCAAAGATGCTATTAAACAAAAACCAAACAGAAAAAATACAGCAACATAAATGTTTTAATACTAAATTAATTAAGCAAATATATAACATTGAATTTCATTCAAAAACATTAGCGCCAATTTGTCAGTAAAAATTCTAGGCATGAAAATCTTGATACTCGGGTATTGCTGTACATGCACACTAAATGACTGTCTGTGGAATTGTTCATGCCTGATGTTTAAGGTTGAAAAGGGTATCGTGTTATAACAACGTGCTTTTACGTTTCTGCAAAATGTTGGCATGTTGATTTGCCGTCTTGAACTTACTATGAGGTAAGAGTGTTTGCTCTTTGTTGAAAGCCTAGTGGTGACTTCAAGATGAAGAACAACAATGAAAGCGTTGTTCCATTTGCCTAATCTTACCGTGTATTTATAGGGATTTTGTCCCAGTTATATTTACTGCATATCCCTTTATTTGTTCTTTCATTGGACTCACTTTCAGCTGATCTATATTAAAGAGTACGAGACTACTCTAGCTATGCATTGTGCACAGTTTCGAATAATAGAGTAAGTGTAAGGGTTTTCTTATACAAAGCACTCAATAACAAATACAACTTTTCACAAATGAAAAAACACCCTTTAATTATCAACAATTAGCTAACAAAATGTGTAGGTTTACGTACATCGTAAGCTGATTCTACTTAAGAACTCTTACAAATTCATACACTAATGTGTATTTGGTTCAGTTTCTGCAATTTAGTTTCTTTAGATTACCAGTGCATGCAGCTCTAGTCAAATTAAAACATTAAGAAGACCAGAAACTGGAAGATGTATAATAGCTGTTAGAGAACAATACCGGTAATCAGTCTAACTGAAAAGCATGCATCACCCAATGACAGATCTTTGCACCAAATACACACAGGTACTTTATTTCAGGCAAATCTTCTAACTTTTCATGTTTTCAAAGTTCAAATAAATTTGATTTCGGGCAATGCACAACTTAGACCGAATTCTTCTGCCTCTATGGTGCAAATATTACCTATTATAAAGACCGAATTCTTCTGCCTCTATGGTGCAAATATTACCTATTTATCATTTATCTTTTCTATTTGGACTTTTATTTTTATTTTTTTTATTTTTGCTGTTGCCCCATAGAGACAGAATCTGGGGCCGTTTAAAAGTTGTAGATTCGAAGTCAAATGTTTGCGGTGTTTTTTCAAGGGTTTCCCGCTAGACACCTTGGGGAAACGCATACCGATGGAAATCGGAACTATTTTTCTTCATTTTTATCAAGTTCCAAGTACGGTAGATATAAAATGTCCCTCCTATGCCTCAATTTACGGTTCGTCGTATCTATCCTTCGTTTGACCTGTGGCCATTTTGAATATTGTAATTGTCACGTGATAAAATCGGATTCGGGTATTTATCTTCGAATTCAGCGTGTTTGACCGGAAACGGTAATAGTAAGCAAACGTAACTTTTCCGTCTACGATAAAATGTTATTTTATCACGTGACAATTACAATATTCAAAATGGCAACAGGTCAAACGAAGGATAGATACGACGAACCGTAAATTGAGGCATAGGAGGGATATTTCATATCTACCGTACTTGGAACTTTGATAAAAATGAAGAAAAATAGTTCCGATTTCCATCGGTATGCGTTTCTCCAAGGTGTCTAGCGGGAAACCCTTGAAATATCACCGCAAACAATTTGACTGCGAATCTACAACTTTTAAACGGCCCCAGATTCTGTCTCTATGGGGCAACAGCAAAAATTAAAAAATAAAAATAAAAGTCCAAATAGAAAGGATAAATGATAAATAGGTAATATTTGCACCATAGAGGCAGAAGAATTCGGTCTATGCACAACTAGGCAGGTCAATATCCTAGTTGACTAACAGTGCGCTAACAGGCCCTATGGTAATAAGAACTAAATAGCAATGTTATTGTAAATTGAGATGGCGAAATGCCTTAAGATAATTCATTATATACAGATGGCGATTTGCCAAGATAAAAGGACGTTTATAACTAATATTATTATGAAATAACGTTTAATGAACCTACTGAATAAGTAAAGACTAAAACATTTGATGATTGTATTTCGAAGTCGTTATATAAAATAAATGTCTAGACCTTTAATGATTATTACATTTTATGTTTGTCCCAGAACAATTACAACTGATGAAAAAAATTATTGATGAAACGATGAAACGCTAATTGAAGAACAAAATACTGAAGGTGAAATTGTAGTTTTCAATGTTAATTATTCTTTTTATCTTATTATTAAATTTGGTTTTATTTGTTTTATTTGTTTTTTTTTTCATTTATCTATTAATTGTTTTTCTTTTTTACTTTCTTTTGTTATTATGTTATTTTTTGTATTCTTTTTTATATGTATTTATTTACTCATTTGACAGTAACTTCGGTGTTTTTTAACCATAATCATTCCAAGACGAGGCTTACACCTTCATAATGTGATAATGACTTGTTAATCAAAGTAGACAAATAAAAACATTATGGACAGGAAAGGCGTTATTATTTTTAACATGGAGACCTTTAAATAGACCATATCCGAGCAATGGCATCAGGATTTACCAGACTATTTTTCAATACATCACAGTATAGAAAAAAATCAAGTCATAGAGCCTAAACCTTAATGAATATGGTCACTTGGGGGACATGTTTGTGACGTATAAAAATGTTACAGTAAATGTGTGTGATAAGCAATTTCATGAAATATTTAGGAATTACATGTAATTCCTAAAGGGTCTAGTTATTACGTGAAATTACTGAATTTGTTAATAATTACACGAAATAAAGTGAAATATTTGGAGAATTTTACATTCACTGAAATCAAAATCTTTCAAAATTCTTCATGAAATTTACTTTTACCGAATTGTAAGTATGTCTTTACGTAAAATGTTTTTGTATGTATTACAGAGACTTAAAGTAGATCGACACTAATACACGGTGCATTTGCGAAACACGAGAATGCGGAATTGACTTGATTTTCAAGCCAGAATATTCCTTATTTTGCCTTTTCATTCTTACGTAATAATAGAGTGTCATACACTTTCCTGAGAATTACCGCCCTTTTCCCGTAAATATTGTCTATTTTGTTTACTATATAAAATATATCTCTTAATCAAACGGTGACATATAGATTTTTAAAACTCAACATATAACTGAAGTGTATATTTCTGAGACACAACAATTATATCGTGAAGTCTGTGCATTTTCAGTGTCGGATTTGACGGGGCGTCTCCTTAGCCACCAAAGGAAAATTGTTGCGGGAATTAAGTATCAAACTACACATATACCTATTTTTTAATGCATCTTCCACTAATCATACGTGAAAATGAAATATTTATTAGATTTTTACTGAAAAATAGTTAAAAAAGTTTCGCATTTAAGCGCGGCCATTTTCATATCAGTTACTGATTTTACGCCACCCCTTTCTATAATCCTGGGTCCGCCCCTGATGTTTTGCCTATTGCATATTCAGTTGTAGGATCTACGTGTAATTATAGTCAAATTCTAAAAGGCTCATAATTCCTTTTTTCCCCAAATATTGGCCTAATTCGTAAATTAATTCTTTTTTTATGTTAAACTTACATATTCTGATATATCTTACCATTTTCTACATATGATACAAAAGCATGGACATCTTTTGCTCACTTTTTATACAAAAACAGGCAAATCCTTATGAATTTTTGCATGTTTATTTCGGGTAGAGGTAACATTTCCAGTATTTATAAACCAACTGAACCTTTGTTCTACATTCATACAGAGTTTTATTATAGCTAATACATAACTTAAAGCAATTAAATCACCTATCGACAGATATATACTCCAAGTCTAAAAGATTTATCGATTTGACAGTGAATTTTGGAAAATTCTAAATGCTGAAAATTCACATTTTTCATCAATTTCAAGCTAAATACTCGGTTTCAGTCTACAAACGTGTGTAAAAATGGCAAATTATGATTTTATTCATGCAATATTGATATATATAAACAATAAAATTGGTGTGTTTATATGCGACATTCGACACAAACTTGCCAATTTTAGCAATAATTTATTGGGGTAGGGGCAAGTTTTATTGATGTATGATGCTTGTATTACCTAAAATTGGTAGTTGTAAAACAAATATAATAAGCTTTCATTTGATACCTACTTTAAATGAGATTTGTTCACTAAAAATAATATTAGACAAAAGAAAGACAAAACTTAGTCAACTACAAAAAATTAAAAGATCCATTTATTTGGTCTATTTGAAAATGAAACTCTGGTAATTAAAAATTTGTTAACATCATGTTAACATGCTTTATATTTAAGAAAAAAAATGGAAAAACATAAACTAATTTTCTGAATGGGGAATTGAGGTGCACTTCGGGTTCTATACGGAAGGCATTGGGTATAGAAATTGTAAAAATTTGGGTTCTTTGTTAAGCTCATACAATAAGCAATCATTTGATACCTATTTTATAACTTGAAGCATTTGATCTACAATTTTAATCATCTGAGAGAAAAATTGGAACGAAAAACAAAATTCTCCAAGCTTTCGGTAGGTGGGTCTAAAATTGGGCAGTGTTCCGCCAGTGCGTGAAGGTTATGCTCGTGTTTACATGTTTTATTTTGAAGAGGGGATGTAAGCAGACTTATAAAATGGGCGGGTTTTGGCAGTATACGAGGGGAATTTCAGCCCGTGGACTAAAGTGTTTAAAAGCTGAATAGTTAATTGTATTGTGCGTCATAACAATACCACATATAAAAATGAGTAGATAATGTTTATTTCCATTATGCTTCAAACGGTCTTGTTGCACTACTAAAATTAACAATGAAGGGACATGGAGTAAATGCAAATGAGACAAAAATCTCTACAAATACACGATAAAACCAAGCAATGAAACAACGCTTTTATTGTTGTTTTTCATCTTGAAGTCACTAAAATATGTTTAGTTTGCTGAATACATAAATTTTCATGGTCTATTATCGTTTATTCAATAAAATTAAAATTCAGTAAATGTGTGTAAAATTCAACATTTTTTCAGTAATTTCATGAAATTACTAGAACTAGGCGTTTTAGGAATTTCATGAAATTCCTATATCACCTTGTTTTACATAAAATTCCTAAAACTTTTAGTTATTACAGGTAATTCCTAATTACACATATTTACTGTAATATATACGTAGGGCGGCAAACAAGAACTGGTGAATCTGAATACCAGAACTAGGATATGGACTATTGGGGTAATGTTCGCTACATTATCGAACAATCTGCAAAATTTCCACCAAGCAAATTGTACGGAATTGAAATTTAAAAGCAAAAGCATGAACAAAATTGAAATGCTTTGGGCGCAAAATTATTCTCCTGCGAAATTTTGGTCACACCAAAAGTCCTCAAAACAATACTAACGAAAATTTCGTTTACAGAAGCTTTAACAATATTCCCTGTAAAAAGAACATTTTTAGAAAACCGAGAGGAATTAGTACTTTGAAATTACAAAAACTCTCTAAAGTGATACAAAACTATTAATATATGATTTGAAGGTCTCCATAATTGCGAGATTGGTCTTTACTTTATCCTAAACAGGAAGAATCATGTACGAATTTATCCAAATATCTCTGCCTTTAACTTAATAGAATCAAGTTTTGTTTAGCTAATCTTTTTACTTTAGTTATTCCACCCTGGATAAAGACCATGCAAATGTAGACGAACACCGTTCCTTTCTACCAAATAAGTTTGCTAATAAGGGTTTAGATACCATTAACCTTGCCAATATATTACACCACAAAAATTTTAAAAAAGCAAAATACCTCCATGTAATAAGGACACATCGGTTCCAATCATTTCATATACCTATACTTCACCGATATCATCTAAGATTTTCAACCATAAACGTGTACTGCAAAACCTTACCACCGACGATCTCAAGTCTAAACCACCCGATTGTTCATGTTCAAATTCTCCTTACAGATATAGTCTCTGTGGTCACGTCATAACGGGAGACTTGAATATCATCGAAAATCCGTCTCTATATGATGTTCTTGCAAAGGGACCAAAATTGCGTGAACCGCGATCCATCAACGGGGATCAAAATTTTAAACTCCTTATGGATGCTGTAGAGGACTATGCCAGAAAATGGATAAAACGTGAACAAGATGAAGACCTGGATTCTCTTTCGGAGTGGGTTAAGGCTGTGAGGTCCATGATTCTTAAACGAATCAGTCAGCTACGAGGGTCAATGAGAACTAAAGCATCATCCATTTTCAAAATGCCGATGTTGCCAGATACCTGTCCTCCATTCATGACAAATATGTCGTTGTTCCTGCAGATAAGGCCGCTAATAACATCATTTTCATTTGTTTAAAGAAAGAACTAGGCATTGGGAATACCTAGGGCAATCCAACATATACAGCTACTACTCTGTCTAAGGAGGAGATATTGCAGAACCATAGATCTGTTTTGCTGTCCTTTGCTTTCCTTTGGGATCTCAACCAAAGATGAAGACACTGATCTCCCCTCATTATACTGGATACCAAAATTACACAAATGCCCATACAAACAACGGTATATCGCTGGATCTGCTAAATGTTCTACAAAATCTATTTCTAAGCTATCAACATCCATCTTGACAGCCATAAAACAGGACCTTCAAAAATATTGTGTGCTAGCTTTTCAAGAAGTGGTGTAAATGAAATGTGGATATTGAAAAACTCTAAGGATCTGCTCGACATCTTAAAAT
Source organism: Modiolus philippinarum (assembly GCA_002080025.1). Lineage (NCBI taxonomy): Eukaryota > Metazoa > Mollusca > Bivalvia > Mytilida > Modiolidae > Modiolus > Modiolus philippinarum. The sequence continues at coordinate 145,190 of MJUU01044108.1, read as the reverse complement.
CGAGATCATTATCACACTGTAACAGCATTAACGGCCGATCTAGAACGGCGAACGAAGATATAAATACATTGTTATAGGCAGAGAACAAGCATACTTTGTGAAATATGAATCACAGAAAAAATATACAGAGGAAGAAGTGATAAAAATGCTAGAGTTTCTGATCGACAGTATATTTGTCCATTTTGAAGGACTTGTTTTTCAGCAGACTATCAGAATTCCAATGGGCACAAATTGTGCATCTCTTTTAGCCGATCTATTTCTCCACTCATATGAAGCTAAATTCATCGGAGGGCTTCTTCAAAATAATGATAAAAAACTGGCCCAGCCTTTTAAATTCAGCTTCCGTTATATAGATGATATTTTATCACTAAACAATCATCGCTTTGGTGATTTTCTTCATCTTAACTATCCAAAAGAGCTCGAAATTAAGGATACTACAAAGACATCCACATCAGCCTCGTTCCTTGACCTTCATCTTGAAATTGACAACAGAGGTGCACTACAAACTTAGCTATATAACAAACGCGATGACTTCACTTTTCCAATAGTCAACTTCCCTTTTACTTGTAGCAAAAAAAAGCACCGGCAAACGGAGTTTACATCTCCCAACTTATTCGCTACTTAAGGGCATGTGGTCAATACAGTGACTACAGGCTGCATGTACTTAAACAAGGGTATGCTGCCCATAACTTGAAGTCATCACTACAGAAGTTTTTTGGTCGACATCACGATCTTGTGGACTGCTATGGAATATCTGTTTCCCAGATGACCATGCCACTATTAAGTTTGTTTTCCTCTACCGGATTTGACTTTACCGCCGGAGTTGACATGTTCTACACGGCGGGTGTCTTATAAGAAGCAGGAGATGTTTACTCTACCGATGCACCTGATCTCACCCATTTTTCTTATTTGGTGAGTGTTCTTAATTTTTGTATATGTGCGTTCCTTCATTTTCTTTTCTGTTTTCTTTTTTATTTTTATCCTTTCAAACAGGGCTAAATTCATTTGGGCTTGGATCATGAGAACCGTTTGACGTCATATTTATAAAACGAATTACATAGATTTTTTTTTCATTTTTCCTCTTTCTGCAAAGCTTTTCAAAACAAACCAGGTACAAATTTTCTTATATTCATTCTTTCTTATTTTCTAACATTATTTAACAATTTCAAATGAAATGTTTCTCAATAAGTATATGATATTCATCTTTATCGGCAACATGTACATTTTCTCTTTGATCTTACTGACTGATA
>MJUU01044108.1:129571-143853 GCA_002080025.1 Modiolus philippinarum | reverse complement strand
TCGGACTCGCTGCGATACGGTGATATTTTCTGTCTCGACCTTCAAAACTACCATTATTCTATATGTATGGGTGTCTTCATAACTTTTTTCTGTCCCGTCTTGATATGGTATCCTATTTTTCTTATAGTTTCCGATGTTGCCGTTGTCCCTGGATTGTTCGTTTTTTGACTGAAACAACGGCAGTAGAATACCAAAGGAACAAGGGAAGTGATGACTACAAAAATCGAAGTCCAAAGACATGGCAAAAACTGTAACAGATAAAAACAAAGACAAAACAAGGCCGTGACTGTTGGGTTCTAACCTGCTTTATTAATAAACCACAATTAAGACAGGAAACACCCACAATGGCCGAAAATCACAATCCCGTGCCACAATTCACGTGGAAACNTTTTTTCTGTCCCGTCTTGATATGGTATCCTATTTTTCTTATAGTTTCCGATGTTGCCGTTGTCCCTGGATTGTTCGTTTTTTGACTGAAACAAAGGCAGTAGAATACCGAAGGAACAAGGGAAGTGATGACTACAAAAATCGAAGTCAAAAGACATGGCAAAAACTGTAACAGATAAAAACAAAGACAAAACAAGGCCGTGACTGTTGGGTTCTAACCTGCTTTATTAATAAACCACAATTAAGATAATCACAATCCCGTGCCACAATTCACGTGGAAACCAACAAAGAAAAACATCAATAAAAAGACAAAAGACAAACGTATACAGCGACAGAAAGATCTTTTTTCTCATGTTTCACATAAAAGAAAGGAAGTCAACCTTGCCTTGTTGATAATTACTATAATACCTTTGTGTCGCGTTTTTGAGATTCTATATTTTAGATTTCGCTTTTCTCACTTTTTGCTTTGATTTATGTCTGTAGATGTATCTCCTTTTCTAATTCAAAACAGATGAGAACCGAACAGTCAGTCAAAAGAGGAAAAGTCCAGAGACAATGAAACACTGGAAACCACAAAGAAACAATGACATTACATAAGTTTGAGACAGCAAAATTACACATACATATGAACAACACGGACTTCTTTTCAGCGATTAAACTTCGTACATCAATAAAACCTTTCCCTACTTGAAGAAATTTTGCAAAACTTGACAAGTATTTGCCTTTTTGTCGCACTCTTGGGTTTAAAGAAAATCAAACTGTCAGTATTTTATTTTTGTGATGTCTTGTATATCTTACTGTTATATTTTATTATTGTCTTCGTTAGTGATGTTTGTAGAAACGATTTTATTTTTCCCTGTTATTTTCTAAATACAATCGTCATACGAGATTTACAGAAGCTTTCAAAATTTTAACACTTGTTCTGTTTGCGATTCAAATAAATAATACGTACCATTGATTTTTCATTGGTTTTGTCTAAAAGTTAGAAAATGATATTCACTAACCAACAACCATACACATCTTTCAAACTATAAGTGCTTCACTGAGTTTTGATGGGGCAGGGAATCCTTACTGTTTCGATGCACATGATATCATCCTTGTTTTGTCTTTGTTTTCCTCTGTTGCCGTTTTGCCATGTCTTTGGATTTCGATTTTTGTGGCCTTCGCTTGCCTTGTTCCTTCGGTATTCTACTGCCGTTGCTTTATCACTCTGTTTTTAGAGTCCACACTATCAGTGTTTGGTTTGATTGTAATATTTGAGGTGTTCGTGTGGTTCGTTGGTGTGACGTGACTTTGGTCTTCGGTCTTAATGTAATGTTCCTTCGGTATGCTGTCGCTTTTTTTTTTTGCACTGATTGCAATGAATCAATTTCTACACACAACTAAATTGAAGCTAAAAAATGATTGTATACCTTGCAATTTGTAGTGTAATTGTTTTTAATTATATACATTGTTCTTTTACGAATGTGACGTATTGAAAAAGCTACAAAAATGGAACCGAATAAAACAGTGATTAACTTATTTCTATTTTCAATGATAACAACAGGTTTATTGACTATATACTTACTATTGACAATACCTAGTTTTTAGTTTATATCGACATCATTTACACACAAGAACTGAAACTTGATAAAGCTGACAATGATTCTTATACTACCCTTTTCTTGATCGAACTATTATCTTTGCCTCAGTTAAAGTAATAACTAAGATTTACGATAAAAGGGATGATTTTGATTTTAGTATTACTAAACATTCCCTTTTCTGGAAATCGACGTTCCTTTAGCTCCATCCTACTGGTTTATATTTCTCAACATGTATGATTCGCAAGCGTTTGTTCTACTCTCGACGACTTTGATGAATGTAACTTTACCATGACATCCAAACTCAACAAGGTTACAGATTTCATAAATTTATCTTCACTAAAGAGACAGAAACAAAATTTACAGTAACCGGTATTTTGTTATTTGTTAAATACATTTAAAAAGTTTCAAAGAAGATATGAACATTTGATATCAAAATTCAATGTCACTACAAAGGGCATTTCTTATAATTATGTTAATTAAAAATCCAGAAAAACTAGGACGCAACTTACATTCTTTACGTAATAGAGGATATTGACAGGATATTCTGCGTGTTTCCGTTAAATTAGCTTTTGGATCGAATAATCTGAGAGTTTTACTAGACTCTCGCTAATACTACCGTAATGCTTCAGTGTTTTATCACCAGACTAGGCTCCTTGAGCTAGCTGGCAGTTTAACGGCGAGCACTTTTAAATCCATCTTTCAAAATTAAGTTTTTGTCCATTTTCCTTCTGAAGATTGTGATCATGGGGCAAGTGATATAGTAATTGTTTTGGGCTTTATTCGTATGTTGATTATACTATAGGGAAACGGGACACAGAAAGGGGAGGTTTGGGTAACCACAAACCGGTTTTATCATACCGCTGGGTTTTGCTAGTGCCGGTGGCAAGTCCGACTGTCCCGAGATCTTATTGTAACTTACGTTTGTTTGTTTTTTTTGTGCTCTTATTTGTTGTTTTTTATTGTGGAGTTCCTTGGTACTTTAAAGTGACTGTGTTTTTCGGAGGTTATTATAGATGTTTCCTGTTATCTGTTTTATTCTATTGATCATCTTTATATACTGTACAAATGTATATCAAGCGTCAGTGTGATCGGATATACCGAAATTGTCACCGACCCCGGAGAAAAAAATTGCCAAATTGGCATATTAATAAGAATTATGTAAATTAAACTTCAAATTAAGTAACCATGACATCATTAATTTTGTTTTCATGCATAAAAAATGTTTGCCAAATAGACCATTTCCATATTTATTTCCTATCCCGACTTTGACTACGTTTTTATGACGTTTCCAACAAAGGGAAGTTATTTACTGACCCGACAGTCTGGTTTACGGTTCCATCGTTGCAAAGGGAAACAGTTAATGTTCGAAAACAAAAAATATCCCTCATTAGAGAAGGGAAGTATCTTGATTGTCTTTACATAATCTTGTAAAATACCAAAGTGAAAATCGTATCGGTTTTCTGGGGAAATGTTTACTGACTTCCCTTTCCCTGAAGAGACTGAAACCAGATTGCCGGTTCTTTTGAAAAACATGCTAAAATGGCAATCATCCCGTGAATATGAAAATCGTCTATTGACATTTTTGGTAATTATTTGGTATTTTAAACTACATTTAAACTACACCATTAATTTTGTTTTCATGCATAAAAATATATGTATTTGGCTCTCTAATAAAATGGTTATTTTAATTTTTCTTAATTTCCACTCCAAATTTAATCTTAATTATAAAAAATTATTATTGATAAAACAGATGTATATACTTATGTATTTTATTAGGAATTGTATGGCTTAGCATTTCTATATTGATCCATTTATCTATTTTAGTAATAAACTACTCTAATACAAAAACTTCAATAAAAGTATTACTATTTTGGTTTTTGTTGTTTACTTGTAATAAAAACACGAACGCGCGACAGAATTGATTTGACCTTGAGAAATAAACAAAGGTATTAGAGGAACTTAGTTCCGGATTTTAGTGTTTTCTAGTTTAGTCTAAAAGAAGGGCCTTCACTAAAACTCCCTTATTGATTCTAGGGCAAGTGCAATTTTTTTTATGGAGGGATACAATTATCAGTACTTAGTATCCTTTTCTGAAAAAGATCTATTATGGTAGTCTTGCAATGACTTTTCTTCAATAATGAAATTGAACACGACAATTACTGCACGGGGGGGGGGGGGGGGGTCTTTTCCTACATAGAGGTACAGACGTGCCGCTGGAATTGGCCTGTTTTTGCAGTTGTCAACTATATGAATGGGTAGTAATTTTTGACATCATGTATATGAATGGGTCGTAAATTAACCTCAAATGGACAGAATCTCTACTTGTTGCTGTAATTAATCATTTGATGTTTAAGAAACATTCCTGCTGTGAATTAAGGATATTCTTACACTAATTTAACATTTTACTATACAGTTTAGTTGGTTATTTTTTGTATTTATTATATGAATGGGTCGATATTTTGCTTGGGGAACTATATGAAAGGGGGTATTTTCACGATACCAGTTGCAGGCCTGTGCCATATTCTACCTGAAATAATAGCATTAGACACAGTGTGAACTCCGGTGAAACTGAGAGTGACATCAGGTGCTCCGGAAGGGTAAACATGTCCTGCTCTCTTAACAGCACCCGTCACACTGTAAGAGAGTCAATCTAGTCAATCTAGGATAATGTCAAAATCGGTAGTCAAATCCGGGAAGACGTGAATCTAGCTGAAAATATCCACTTTCATTTGGGACACTGACACGCCATATCTGTAAATAATGTTATGGTGACGGCCATAGAATTTCTTGAGGGATAAAATTGACATAGGTTGAACAAATCCCTAACTAAGCAGCTTTTAGCACAGTGTTTTTGCTCTGTTCAAAAAGTCACTGTACAAACTACACGCTCGACAGTAAAGAATCAACTGTGAAAGGTACACTTCATGGGCTGGAGAAGTAGGTATATTGCTGCTAAGAAAGGGAAAGACACCCCATGAATTTTAACAATGACTAAACTGGTGTTTTATGGTTCTACTAGGAAATACTTGACGTAAATCGATATTAAATCACGGAGCAAGTAGGACGCGGAGTTGACTACGCTAGGGGCCTTCTTGATCTCGCTTGAGGGGGTGAATATTGTTCACCTCTAGTTGAAGACCCTCAGGCGACATCAAGATGAAGACAGGAATAAAAGCCCTGTCCTTGATAAACTGGAGTTTTCTATGTATCGTGTGCGTTTTTGTCACATGTACATTCACTCCATATCCTTTCATTTTTCTTATTCGTATTATAGCCGAAGTGATCTTTTCTCGGCCTTTTCATTGTGACGTCATATAAATTGACTATATCAAAAGTCATATTTTATTAACATGCGGCAGATAAGCTCCTTTTTTCCAAAAGAAGATTAGAAAAAATGCCACTCTTAGATCAGGCGATGACATAAAGATTTATTCAGTTCAACAGATAATTTAAAGGTACATGTATATCTCTAACTATTTTTTGTATCTAGTATTTATTTCATGCGAAAGTCACAGTTCCTTATACATTCTTCGTAATTGAAGAAAAAATTATCTCTGGTTTTGAAAGCACGAAAAAAGAAAAGATAATCGATTGCATATCATTTTCAATTCTAAGTTTAGAGTATATATACTACAAAATATCTTAGAACAAAATATTCTGTATGTGTATCTAAGATTTGTATGAGTCTCGATCTACCTTAAGCCTTTCCCTAGTGACACGACAAATTGATTTTTCCATTAAAAATGTGTTTATTATCTTATAAAAAGGTTAATTATCAGACTGTAAGTAATAAAGTATATGGAAGTAGAAATTGTTGTACAATTTATATACAAAACAGTGTAAAAGTGCAATTGTAAGGACATTATGAGTGATATATTAAGTAATTTTAATAGCTTTAAAGGTTAAACACTTTAAGCCTCACGTAAACCTAGATAATACCATTTTTGTGTTATTAGCACAATATACAGAATTGTACAAATAAGAAATGGAGATATTTCCATTGATTGAGTAATCAAAATCGTTTTGTTTGAAATTATACAATTGACCAATGAATCACAGGATAAAAAGTCAAAATTGTAAAGAGACAATATAGAACTGCTCCGATACAAGAGATTATCTGGACAATTCAAATGAGAAACCATTACATGTATTCAAGTTAAATTAACAAAGGAGTTAAAGAATCAAGGAATGGAGTGTTTTTTTTTTGTTTGTTTTTGTTTTTTGTTTTGTTTTGTTTTTTGTTTGTTTGTTTGTTTGTTTGTTTGTTTGTTTTTTTTTATCGTTTTCGCCTTACAAAGGCAGTATTCTGACTATTAGAGCACTATTGGAGAATTCTGTTTTTATTTACAAAGATGAAAAAGGGGTATGTTAAGGAATCATCAATAAAAATTGAATTTAAAATTAAAGATTTTTGCAGTCTTACTATTGAAAATAATTCCCAATTATTGTAAGAAATTGAAAAAGATATGGTTGCTAGATAGAATTCCCAAAATAACAGATCCTTAAGAGAAATTTACCAAAACCAGAATCAAACATTCTTTCAGTCTTACTATTGAAAACAATTTCTGTTACTCTAAGGAATTGAAAAAGGTATGGTTGCTAGGCTGAATTCCCAAAAAATACTAGTCTTTGAGGATTTCAGGAAATTTACCAGAACAAGAGCAGAAGATTTTTGTATTCTTACTATTGAAAACAATTATATGCATTGTAAGGAATTGAAAAAGGTATGGTTGCTAGGCAGAATGACCAAAAATAATAGGGTCATTGAGAATTTCAGGAATTCTAAAATTTCGAAAAGATTAGGGGCGATTTAAAAAAAAGAACATCACAAAATAAAGAACAAAAGAAAAACAGTGAGAAAGAATATAGGAAAATTTTGGATAAAAGTGTGAAAAAATACAGAAAGGACACGAGGAAAAAAGTTGAAAAATCTCAAGACAAACAACCCGAAAGAATAATGGAAAATTTTAAACAAAGGATATCACAAAAATCAACCAAACATTTCTATAGATGTACTTCGTGACTTTAAAAAATAATGATAAACACTATTGACGAAGACGAAGACAAATATATGCCACTAAACAACACAACAAATGAAACAATAAATTCAGATATAACCTTTGATGAAATTTTGAAATGCATATCGAAGCTAAAAAATAATAAGTCTAGTGGAGATGACTTGGTATTAAACGAATATATCAAAGCTACAGCTGACACCATGATTCCAATTTATGTGAAATTGTTTAAAGTAATTTTTGATACTGTTTTGATCCCTGATGCATGGCTTAGTGGCAATATTCAACCTATATGTAAAAATAAAGGCGACTTTACTGACCCCGCTAGTTTTAGACCTATTACTATTTTAAGCTGTTTTGGAAAGCTCTTTTCATCTGTTTTAAATGAAAGATTAACTAATTTTGTAGAGGACTTTTCAATAATATATAACAATCAAAGTGGCATTCGTAAGAACTATTCTACTATAGACAACATTTTTTTTACTACATAGTCTTTTTGAACTTTTGAAAAATAAGAAATTAATTATACTGTGTATTCATCGATTTCGCTAAGGCCTTTGACAGTATATGGAGAAACGGTTTGTGGTGTAAACTGCTTTTAAACGACATAAATGGTAGAATGTATAACGTCATTGTAAATTAAATCTCGTGTTGTATATAATTCATCGTTTACTGATTTTTTCCCTTGTAATGTTGGAATACGACAAGGGGAAATTTTATCCCCTCTTTTATTTTCATTGTATATTAATGATTTAGTTGATGTTTTTAACAAAAGACATTACGGATTTAACATGTATATCAGCTAGCTTAGAGCAAAAATTAGATATATATTTGAAACTTTTTGTTTCATTGTACGCTGACGACACTGTTTTGATGTCTGAATCCAAAGAGGACTTACAACAGCAGTTATATTTTTTCAAAGAATATTGTGATAACTGGAAGTTAACAGTTAATGTTTTAAAGATCAAAATTTTGATTTTTTTTTAAAAGGGACGTCTCCTACAAAATATTGATTTTACATTTAATGGTGAAAATATTGAAATTCTAAGTGAGTTTAACTATATTTAGGTTAAATTTTTTCTAGATCGGATTCGTTCTTTAAAGCAAAAAAGAAGTTGGTCGAAAAAGCAAAAAAGCAATGTACAACGTTTTACAAAAGAGCAGACGTCATAATTTATCTATCCAGTGTCAAATTGACCTTTTTGACAAAATTGCAAACCGATATTGCTGTATGGTTGCGAAGTGTGGGGATATGCTGATAACAGTGCCATAGAACAAGTTCATTTGAATTTTTTTTAAATTTTCATTACACATGAAAAAATCTACACCAAATGTTATAGTGTATGGCGAGACTGGTCGTTTTCCGTGAGATATATGCATAAGATGTAGGATGATTTCATATTGGAGTAAACTTTTGGACAGTGGACAAAACAAAATATCAGCTCAAATATATCCATTATCATATTTAAATTTTATGTTAAATGATTTTCAATTAAACTGGATAAAAAGTATTTCAGACACATTGAATAATTGTGGGTTTCAAATATTTTTACTCAACAAGATGCTGTTCCGTCAAAATGGATCGTATCAAGTATTAAATTAAAGTTAATAGACAAGTTTAAACAATCTTGGTATTCGGCTATGCAAACATCATCCAAAACTATTAACTCCACGATTTTTAAGGAAAATTTAAATTTTGAAGAATATTTTAATATACTGGAAGACCCGGATTCTTTCACTCTTTGCAGATTCAGGACACTCAACCATTATTATCTATAGAACGAGGAAGATGGGTGAATATCCAAAGGGAGCAACGGATTTGTAATTTATGTACTAGGATTAAAATATGAGATGAATATCATTATATCCTAGAGTGTCCTGGACTTGCAAATGAGAGAAGGAATCTCCTTCCAAATTTCTATATTACTCGTCCAAACGTTATTAAATTTCAATCATTATTTAGATCAAAGAAGATATCTATAAAAAACTATGTAAATTGATTAGAATAATTAATGAAAAAGTACGTCTTCCTGGCTAAGTTTTTGCAAATGTAACAATTGTTCTCTGTTCTTTTTCCCTCGCCTTCTTTTTATAGAATTATCCATCTGCCATTTGTAACATTTATATTTATCTATATATATTATATTGTATTTTCTCAGTACCTTTGTAAATTGGTTTATGAGAATAAAGTTATCTATCTACCAAAATTAGAATCAAAGGTTTCTGCAATCTGACTATTGAAACTGATCATCATTACTGTTAGGAATGGAAAAAGATTGCTAGGTAGAATTACAAAAAATAACAGCAGAGGCATTGGCCCAGTGGTAAAAAATAACAAAATACCTATAAAATGTTTCTTTTTCTTGGGAAATTATTAGATTAGTGCATTAGTCAATTCGTCCTTTCATTGTGCGGCAACACAAGTTATGGTATATAGCATTCATCTAATGACTTGATTGCTTTGTAAATGATGTTGTAACCGACAGAGGTCCTTTGGATCGTTTTTTTTTTACCAGTAACAAATTAGGACCAATACAGTGCCTTGGGCAGACTTCTTATTTTACGGGTACTTATGATGAGGAGGTTCTGTTTTTAACAAATATTTGTTTTCTGTCTGTTAAAAAGGCTTAAATGCGGTATTGAATTTAATTTATATAATAATAATTGGTACGGATATAATACATTTTAGCGAAATTCATGATAATTAGTTCAGTTTGTATGTTATTGTTTAATTTTATCTCCTTTGAAGTAGTATATTCTGACTGCAAGTCACACAAAAACACCACTGTCTGGAACACTTTTTCGGTTTGGGATACTCATAAACCGGTTTAACCCTACCACTATTTTTGGTAGTGCTTTCGGCTATCCCAAGTTCCTATCATTATGTGTGCTTATGTGTTTTTTCTAGTGCAGTTCCTTGTAAATGACGCCATATGATTGTGTGGATTTTCGACCATTGTAGGTGTTCTTCAATTTGTATTTGTAATAGACCACATCCGAGTTCTGGTATTCAGATTCACTAGTTGTTGTTTGCCCGCCCTACGTCACAAACGTGACCGCCCCATGTGACCAACTTCATGAAGTTTTATACTCTATGACGTGACGTTTTCTATACTGTGACGTATTGCAAAGTAGTCTGGTAAATCCTAATACTATAGGTCGGATATGGTCTATTATAGAGAAAAAGACACCGGGGAAGAAGCATTTGCACTAATTACCAAGCATATAAGACTAATTACCGTATCTATGTCTGCCTTAGGTTACATTGTTATATACGAGTAATTAGATCATATTAACACCCTTTCATCCGATAGAAAATTCTTATTTTTCATCAAAAACAATTTTCATGGTTTAAAAATCACACCGTACAACCGCTTTGTATCATCGGTCGATTGAAACGATCATCGATGTTTGTTTACATGCAGAGAAGTGAAACAGTGGTGTTAAAATTTTTGATATATTTAATATAATTTTAAGCAGAATCATGCATTGATTTGAATGTAAAAATGAAGATTATAAATCACATAATGAAAACAATAAATTACTTTCTTATAACATGTACATTTTGGCAGACTTTAAATCAAATTTACACTGAAAATCACGCAAAAATCACAGATCTTGAACTTCAATTACTTATTGCATACATTTTCGTACTTAACAAGTTATCATTCAACATCAGTACTAAAGATGCATCTTTCGCCTTTATTTCTATGCAAATGTCAGGTGTTCTTAGAAGAAAATAGGATACGATCTCCGACCGATACATGAAACGATCAACAGCAGATTTTATCCAAGTGACGATACAGTCAACAGCCGTAACAAAAAAGATCAAATGACAGTATTTCCATTTTTATACTCATCCAAAACGAAGTTTAGGGTACATTGATTTCAGTTTGTGCGACTGTGCGTTTGTCCCACTGTGTGTCCACCCATCAATTTTTGGAACACATTTGTGCCTGTTGTAATCTCGACCCTCCTCCAACCATCTTCAGAATACCTGTTTACACTTATATCAGGATAGTAAGTGCATATAAGCCTGTGAACCTGATTTTTAAGATGGATTCATCAAATGTTGAAACAAATTACGTCTATATGGAGATTTATGTTCGGAGGTAATCTCTGACCCTACGTAAAAAAATGTTTTTCAGATTTTTTCCCGAATTCTGCAAACCTTTGGACTTTTCATTTATAAAGTTTGACAATCAACGATTTTAACGAGTTCAGAGATTCAAGGAGCCAAGAATAGCCCTCTCCTTCTTAACTGCAAGTCAGATTAAAACCATACTGCCTAGTCATCTTGTTTACAGGAGCAAGTAATGCACCTTATACTTAAAAGATTTTATTTGCTGATTAAAATAGTTCTTTCAGATATATCAGTCCCTTTTCGAGAAGTTTGATGTTTCAGTCAGACTGTGATTCGAGATTCTTTTTTCACGTACTGGGATGAACATTTCTTTTCAATGTATACGATCTTTCCATAGCAATTTCTGTTGAATTGCTACACATGACACTAATGGTTTGGCGCTCCATAAAACCTACTACTTTGCCAAGTTAGGACCACAGCGATTTACGACTTTTTTTCTGCTGATTTTGCACAAAATTAGTCTTTTGCCCCTGTGAATTTCGCCTCCTAAAAATTATGTTCGGTAATTTTGTAATTACCGTTATGAACTGATTCTAGAGGCTTGCCGAGCCATTTATAGCTCATTTATTGATTTACAACTCCGTCATACTTTTAATTCATATTTCTACTGAACTGTAAGGATATTTTGTTTGTAAAGTTTACAATGATTTATTATCTGATATAACAAAAGGAATTGGGCAGAAGTTTTTCAAAGTTATGTAATCCGTTCCCATACATATTATTTTTTACAAAACAAATTTTATATTAAAATAGAAAGGAACATACAACATTAAAGTCAATAATTGGTTTATGTTAATACATGATAAAGAGGTTTAAATATGAAAAAGAAAAAAAGGGAAAAAGACTAAAAATTCAAAAATCACACATATTCTGTACATATAGCCATCTAATTGCACCTTAAGCTTGGTTTTTTTTTCTCATTTTAGCCTAAGTACTTTTAACAATTAAGATGCAAATGCTTTAGTCGGACCTTGCCGAAAATTTTTTCAGTCCTTCCATGTCATTTATTATTTTTTATTTGATTTGTGCGCTTTCCTGTAATCGGTTTAATTACTCATTAAACTCTCATTCGTTTACTTACCGGCATTGAAATAACATAATATCTGATTGTATCCAGCTCTACAGAGGGTCGTATTGACAACTTGTGTATCGTCAATGCAGATAAAAGCAAAACAATCGGAAATCTAAACAAGAGTCTCAGAGAGCCTGTATCGCTCCCTTGGCTCCAAGAGGATCCAATATTCAATTGTTTTCATCTATAAATGATCAAACAGTACCTCATGTACTGAATATTTGTTATTTTAATAAACATGAAATACAAATGTAGAAGTTTCTCATCTACAAGAAGAGAAGATCTCTTAAACATTTTTTCAAGCATTGGATCAATAGCATGAACCTTGGAATAGGTGCAAACCTGAAAGGAACCCTTTTTACAGGAGACAATCCAAAGACTTGTGATCAAGTTTGACCCCAAATGACCAAGAAAATTTAAGGGAGAAGATCTTTGAAAGTGTTTCCATAAGCCCCAATGTTAAACTATGTTCCCCGCTGGTGGCTATTTTGGAATAAGTGCACTCTAAAAACACCTTTTTATAGTCCCGATTTGCGAAAGATACACAGTTTTCATGGTGTCCTAATGTATGTCAATCCCCAAAAAGGTGGTATCCTTTTCTCCTCCTAAAGCACTCATTTGGGATTTCTTTTAAGTTATGCAGGAGCTTCATCGCATAATGTAGATGTGAACTATGCGTTTTGTTTTCCAATAAATACTTTTTTCAGATTTCTGATATGTTTTGGACTTTGTCATTGTTTCTCAATGCAAACTATATGGTATCCACTTGGTTTCCCGTATTCCCCCTTCACCACTGGTCAGAATTTCATGAAACTTGTGCAAGATCTTAGTTACATTTTATAGATTTGCACTATGTGTTTTGTTTTCCAATAATTTCGTTTTCTACGGATTTTGTTATGTCTTACACGTTGTCATTTTAGCGCAGTGCCAAAAGCTGGTATCCACTGCTCCTCTTAAACCACTGATTGGAATTTTATGACTGATGCAGGAGCTTAATTACATATTTTAGATGTGCACTATTTATTTTTTTCCCAATAATTCCCTTTTTCAGGTTCTTTTTAGAAAATTCACGAAGAGGTCGACGTGGGGATGGGGAGCCATGGCTCACTAGGCCACAATAACTCTGGTTAAACATAAAAGAATCTTTGCAAGTGTTATCCCATTGGGTCAAATGATAAACTTTGTAACCCCGCTGGTACCATCTTTACACAGGGCTGAATAAAATTATTTTGTTTTTTTGTTTGCTGGGGGCCACCAAAACACTGTTATGACCAACTTTTGCTCCAATTGGTCCAGCAGTTTCAGAGAAGATCTTTGAATGTGTTTTTTCCATAAGTCCAATGTTCATCTATGTTCCCCGCTTGCAGCCATATTAGATATAGGGCGAATAAAAAAAAACACCTTTCTGCATGGCCTTCAAAGGACTATTGTGGCAAAGTTAGGGTCCAATTCCTTAAAAATGAGGTCCAATACGGTAATTTTGAATTGTGTTATTTCCGGTAACAGCTCTATTTTTATACCTAAAAAAATCAATACATCAATACATTAAGGGAAGCAGTTAATGGTTTTTTTCGTCAATTAAAATTGACTTAAAAATTGTTATATAGGACAAGAGTTGTCAGAAGACAACATAGCTCGCCGGGGATTCCAGTAACTTCAATGCACAATAAATTCGAAAGTAATGAAAAGCTTTCTTTACAAGAAAGTTACATATCAAATTTAAACACCCTATCACTAAACAACTTAATTCTAGAAGCAAAGTAAAAAGTTTTTTAAAAAATTGCCCTCAGGGCAAGGTCAAGGTCAAAATGTCTACAAATATGGTACCTTTAGAAAGGTCTCATCATAAGGAAGTTACATACCAAATATGAACACCCTACCACTAAAAGCCTACCCTCTAGAAGCAAGGTTAAAGTTTTTCAAAAATTGCCCTAAGGGCAAGGTCAAGGTCAAAATGTCTGTAATATGGTACCTTTACAAAGCTCTCCTGATAAGGAAGTTACATACCAAATATGAACTCCCTACCACTAAAAGCCTACCTTCTAGAGGCAAGGTTAAAGTTTTTTAAAAATTGCCCTAAG